>JAHPZR010012261.1:82500-85000 GCA_019787425.1 Platygyra sinensis | reverse complement strand
AAAGCCAACATATTAATCGTTAACCGTAAAAGCCACTACGGTACCCATTGAGACCCTCTCAATTCCACTTGATGTCAAGTTTACTAAACACAGTACTACCATTCAGGTCATGAGGGGACTTCATCGACTGTCAGGATGGGTGTCGTTCCCGTACAAAAGCACCATTAGCCTGTCTCATGTCAACACAGAGACGGATGTCGCCATTTGGTTTAGGCACAACAACTACAGGTGAAATCCAGGGTGTCGGACCCTCTACTCTCTCTATTACATCAAGATCTACAAGCTCATTAAGTTTCTGTTCTAACTTGTCCCTCATACTGAACGGCCACACGACGCATAGGCTGGGCAGCTGGCTTAACATCTGATCAATGGGAATATCCAGCTGAAAATCCTTCCATTTTCCCAGTCCCTCGAAACATGACATGTACTTATCAAAGATATCTTCCTGTTTCAAAACATTAACTCTAACTTCCTCTTCCAAGGCACAAGACATTCAGTTGTGTAGCTGTCTTTCTTCCTAGTAATACTTGGCCTTTTCCTTCGATAACAGTAAACTCTGCTTCTACGGTGACATTTCGTACAAGTTACTGTTGGCAACAAAACAACCAGCTGTTTTCAACGGTTCAGCACTTCCGTATGGGTACAGTTTCTTATTGGACTTCATAGATACACACTTTACTTTATTCTGCTTTACTCTTCCCACAACTTGCGGTCAATCACATTACAGCTAGCTCCCCGAGTCGACAATCGTGGCAACATTGGGTACACCACCAACATTCACCGGACCATAGGTTGTTTCTCATCAACAATGGTAAACGCATACTCGCTATCTGGGCTATCCTCAGAGTTAATCTGATTTGCTGATCGTTTAGTATCTCTTGACCGCTTGGCTTCTTTCGCTAGGCTTCTTATCATTTGGATCTTTCACCTGTTTAGTTTTACAGCACTTTGCAAAATGGCCTACCTTGTGGCATTTTCGGCATTCTTTGTCTCTGGCGGGACATCGCTTGTTCATCCTGAGTGTGTCCTGTCATGTCACATCTCTTCCTTCGGTTTTCTCTTGGACGGAATTTAATCCTTCTTTCAATCTTCCTTGTCGTTTGGGTTCTCAATAGCTCCTGCTTGCCTGCCGCTAGCTTTCATAGATCTTGCAGTATTTTTGTAGCTGCGTCTAAGGTCAGTTCTCGTTCTTTCTAGGAAGAAAGAACGAGAACTGACCTTAGAGCAGCTACAAAAATACTGCAAGATCTATGAAAGCTAGCGGCAGGCAAGCAGGAGCTATTGAGAACCCAAACGACAAGGAAGATTGAAAGAAGGATTAAATTCCGTCCAAGAGAAAACCGAAGGAAGAGATGTGACATGACAGGACACACTCAGGATGAACAAGCGATGTCCCGCCAGAGACAAAGAATGCCGAAAATGCCACAAGGTAGGCCATTTTGCAAAGTGCTGTAAAACTAAACAGGTGAAAGATCCAAATGATAAGAAGCCTAGCGAAAGAAGCCAAGCGGTCAAGAGATACTAAACGATCAGCAAATCAGATTAACTCTGAGGATAGCCCAGATAGCGAGTATGCGTTTACCATTGTTGATGAGAAACAACCTATGGTCCAGGTGAATGTTGGTGGTGTACCCAATGTTGCCACGATTGTCGACTCGGGGAGCTAGCTGTAATGTGATTGACCGCAAGTTTGTGGGAAGAGTTAAAGCAGAATAAAGTAAAGTGTGTATCTATGAAGTCCAATAAGAAACTGTACCCATACGGAAGTGCTGAACCGTTGAAAACAGCTGGTTGTTTTGTTCCAACAGTAACTGTACGAAATGTCACCGTAGAAGCAGAGTTTACTGTTATCGAAGGAAAAGGCCAAGTATACTAGGAAGAAAGACAGCTACACAACTGAATGTCTTGTGCCTTGGAAGAGGAAGTTAGAGTTAATGTTTTGAAACAGGAAGATATCTTTGATAAGTACATGTCATGTTTCGAGGGACTGGGAAAATGGAAGGATTTTCAGCTGGATATTCCCATTGATCAGATGTTAAGCCAGCTGCCCAGCCTATGCGTCGTGTGGCCGTTCAGTATGAGGGACAAGTTAGAACAGAAACTTAATGAGCTTGTAGATCTTGATGTAATAAGAGAGTAGAGGGTCCGACACCCTGGATTTCACCTGTAGTTGTGTGTGCCTAAACCAAATGGCGACATCCGTCTCTGTGTTGACATGAGACAGGCTAATGGTGCTTTTGTACGGGAACGACACACCCATCCTGACAGTCGATGAAGTCCCTCCATGACCTGAATGGTAGTACTGTGTTTAGTAAACTTGACATCAAGTGGAATTGAGAGGGTCTCAATGGGGTACCGTAGTGAGGCTTTTACGGTTAACGATTAATATTTGGCTTTTTTACGCCTAAACGGTTAATTTCTTGGCTTTTTACGGCTAACGTTATTTTTTTCCATTACGTTAACAGGAGTTGTCAAAAATTAATTGCTATTGTTCTAAGAA
>JAHPZR010012261.1:40000-75000 GCA_019787425.1 Platygyra sinensis | reverse complement strand
CGAACGAGATCTCGAACGTGAACGATGACGTTTCTTGCTCATTGCGGAGAATATTTCCTGAAAGGCAAGGGACCAATTACCCTAGAAACGAAAAAGCGACTCTAAAATAGCCGAGGTTAGCCGTGATACGGCCAAAAAGCATGAAAAAGATGACAGGCTCAGGTGTCAGCGGTCTATATGCGATCGCAGGGAGTTATGGTATTACGTCATGTGTGACTTTTTTCTTACCCAGTGGGGAAGTTTTATTTTCTTTTATTCTAGATGCGTTAAAGAGTGGTTAGTGGCACAGTAAACAGGATTCTACCTTATGTTTTCTCATATATTTCGAACGGAGTTCGTGTAATATAATTTTTGTTTTGGTGTAGAATACTACCTCACTGTTTTAGTATATACTCGTATATACTAAAACAACTATTCACCTCAGTGTCGGTGGCTAGCGTTGGATAATTACCTCGGTAAATATCCACCGCTAGCCACCTCCACTTCGGTGAATAGTAGTTAAATATTTCTGTTATCCAATGCTAGTTTAGATAAGGACATTATCATTTATTCATTTTCCTGGTTAGAATCCAAATAAAAAGACCAAAACTATATTACATTGTGTAAGACAAAACAACTCAACAAGAACAAACACTACGATAACATTTAGACGTTCCAGATCCGGCATGAAATCTATAGCACATAGTTCACATCCATTTTCTAAAATTTGTCCCTCTCTTGGGGTGATGTAGCAGCTCTCGTAAGGTCTCACATTAATGACTTGCAACCCTTTGAAAGTACAATACAAAAAGCAACAGAAACAATGCCCCTAGTATCCCTAAAACAATAACAGCTGCTACAGTGATAAAACAATAGCAGTTTACGACAGCTGCTACATTTCTGCTCCCTTGCGGTATGATCGAGTGTCATATTTCTAAACTGCGTCATAAAAACAGCAAAGTGAATTAAGAAATGAGTTGCACTGTGTGTGCTGTGGGTGAGAAACTATAGATATTCGCCTGTACATATCTGAATGCGAATCTAACCCAGGCTATGCAATAGAAGTAAAATACGAGCCAACAAGAAAACGAAGAAAAGCTCAGGTTTAACTACCTCCAAGTTATCACGAGGGCCTGAACTGATCATAACGAGGTTGTTTTGAAAGGAAAAGGGTACAATCAATAGCACTCATAGTTTAACGATGAAATTTAACTGTTAAGCGTGCGAGACAATAGAGTTTCAGAATAACGTTCACAGAAAACGGCTAAAATTGCTGTTGATTTTGTGTCCTTTCCCTCTCGCTAATATAACAATCCGAAACAGAACTAGTAAATCTCCTAATCACAGCAAATACACAGAAAATTCTCACTTCAGTGCACGAACAGTTATAAAAGAACAGTACTGTTCATTTCTTGCCGTTCAAAGGTTGTTTTTGATAAACGTCATTCTCAAACACTCATACCTAAAATGATGGGAGTCGAGATCTGATCGAGGAAAACCCGTGTTGTACTGGCCTATCTTACAGAACAATTGACATGGTTTACACTGGAAATAATACGGAACCGAAATCTCGGACTATGTAACAATGTCAAATTTAGATCTTAGAAACGAGTGTGAACGCAACAAACTGTTTTGATCACTGAAACTCACGGGGAGCTTAGAATATCACCATTTAAACGCATCTTTAAAATTATTTCAGTGTACAATGGGAGCGACGAAACACAATTTAAGCAGTTCGGCTTTGCCACAATCGAGTCACAGATTTCTTGAGAGCTGCTTTCCTTGGATAACGTCTTTGATTTCTTGTAGATCAAGAGTCTCGTACTTCAGCAGGGCTTCCGCTAAGCGACTGTGTTCCTTAGAGTGCACCTGAAGTATATTCTTCGCTCTCTCGTAAGAATCCTACAATAGAACAAGCACTCATTAGAGTCGAACATCAATGAACGAATCTTTAACAGGGCTTTCAACTGGATGTCGTAAAATGAAAACCAAAGAAATCACTCTGGCCAGTCACAGCAAGCAGCAAAGGGCGGAAAGCGCGGGAAAACCTACGCAACTCAGGTCACGATTAATTTTACTTACTTCTGATTGGCTTAGAAAGTAGCAAGAGTTTTCTGAACCAATCACAGAACAAGCTTGAACCGTTATTAAGCGTTATTCGGGCTAATCTGAGTAATATCTATTTAACAGGAGGGCAATTCATTCCAACCAGAGGGAACAATTCCCACCCTCCTGACCCCATACTGCAAGTCAAAATAACGCCTGGTTAGCGTGTTTACTGCCAGCATAACAAAAGTGGTACTACAATATACATGTATGGTTGAAAAGCCTCCAGTCTTGTCCACAGTCTGTAGTCTGAAATTTGTGTTTTACAGATTAAAAAGACTCAAAATTGTTTTTGAAATTGTAATTTACCACAAAAATTTGTTGTTCTTTGAGTAACGTCTTCGTTCTCTTAGTTATCAGCGATGTTTTTATATGTGCTTGCACCAGGACTCCACGTGCTCCTCGTATGGAGTGTGTTGACATCCTTCATAGCCATAGCGTTTACATGGAGTGTTGTTTTGCATAGGAGAACGTCTTCAAGCATTTCCCCTCCCCTCTCTCTTTCCACTGTTAACTCATTGTGACGAATGCCCCCTTCCGCATGGGGGCTCATGGCGTGGATTCCAGGATTTGCCAGCCATGGGGACGGTCTCCATCTAGGAGCTGGCTGTCAATGGTGGAAGCACTTGGATAGAGTATCTCAGGCACGCAACGAGCGATGCAGTTGTTAGCGTAACTTTAATTATAATATTTATTTATGGCAGTTTTCTCCTTTTCGAATTGGTGTACCGTTTTTGTATTTAGGAATTTCAATAAAATTGAACGTGTGAACGTATTAAGACTTTGTACTTGTACCTTGCTGCATTAAGCAGCATTGCACGGGAGTGCATTCAAATTTTCATTTTTGTCAACTTGCCGGTCTTTTCGGTCACCTATGGCAAGTCTATACGCCGGAGAGTTTATCACCTTAACTCACCTTTAGAAGCTGTTTGACTTCACTTTCAATCAATGCCTGCAATTCAGGGCTCGATTTCTCCACGTCTTTTACTTGAATCATGCCAATCTAACAAAAGACAAGATTCTTTTAAAACCAGGTCAATAGGAGAGGGTTTCCTTGGATTTTTAATATATTTCTATCAATACTATAAGAAAATCTGTTTGTTAAATGAGGTCGTTTACTTTTAAAACGTCGGCGGTAAAAATGAAAGAGACAAAGACAACCAATCATGGATTTCTGTAGAACTGCGTCATCAATATGGAACATGAAAAATGTAATTTGTGATAATCGGTATTGACATAAATTAATATTTTGCCGACACGGAACAGAGAACTGGGTGCGAGCGTAGTACGTGAGGGCTCATGGGAAGTATGTTTGTAAAAAGAGACGGTTGAGTAACTTGTGACATTCTACGGTCAGCCTTGCCACTAGCACTTTCTCATAAGGTTTATTTTTATTGTGTAATTAGAGTCCTATGAATTGTCTATTTCATTCTGTTGTTTAGTAATCAACCTTAAAACCCCAAAGGTTGCGCCATTGCATTTGGTCGGGGGTACACGGTCCCTATTTTCCCTAACAAGGGGTTTTTTGGGTTTACGCGTCCGGCTTTGGCGCATGTAGGACGTTACTTGATGTATCTATTATCCACTTTGTTGTAAGTTAATTGCCACAATTAAACAGATTTTGGGCCTGGCTGACCAACACGCCCATGCCTCAACCTTTGTGTGTGTTCTGTTGTGTAGTGAAGGCAAAATTTATCAGGTCGAATCACAGCGCGACTTGCTAAATTGTGTACTTATGCTTAAGGACGTTCGCGCTAAAAGCAAGTTTCTAGTCCATAGATATTTGTTTAAAATTGTTACTACAGTCAGATATTGAGTTACTTGTGTCAGTATTACAAAAAGATGGAGGCGTCACGGACTTCGTTACAGAGATAAAGCGTGTGGAAAACTACCTTGATTTTGAAAAGTTGGCGCACGTAATTCAGCGTGGTCTACAGGGGTTTACAGTCAAAAATATCGAACGCCAAACGGAGGCAAACGATCTTAGTCATATTTTGTAAAATTGGGTCTGTTGCGTAAATAATTCCAAATGTTGCCAACGTCTTCACAAAATTTAACCCTTCAAGAGCATTTGAACCCGCCGCACAGATAAACGAAGAGCTTAAAATAACGGAATTCGATAGTGCATTTTGCAAAAAAGTCAAACTTCTAGTCGATAGATTTTTTTTTCCTTTTTTTCTCTAAACGTAGATCGGTAGAGTAGATGATCCATCAAAAGAAAAATATAAGGGTCACTGAAGGCCCACGATCGTTAAATCCAGGCAAAGCTATAGCAATGGCCATCTGACCTATCATTCTTCATTTTATTACTTAACGCGCGCATCGATCCATGACGTAGGGTGTGAATTTGCGTGCGCAGTAAATATACGCAGAAACAATTATCGTGAACGCCCTCAAAACTGTCGAGAACCATATGGAATTTATTGTACCTTGTCACTCATGCCATACATGGACACCATAGCATGTGCGATCTTATTTGAGGTTGCCATATCACTTGCAGCTCCTGATATAAAAAGGAAAAAAAAAAAGACATAAAAAGAAGAATAAAAAAAACTGTAGTTAAAGCTTGGTTCGGAGTTGCTTAAAATGCTGTCACAGGTTTGGCGCCGAATGGACCTTAAACTTGTAAGAATTTTTGGACGAGTTATAAGGTTACGAGAAGAAGTGGACTGGAAAGAACTGGACTCAAGTAAATCGGGCAAATGAAGATATGAAAATTGAATTTTCAAGGTGATAAACGATTGACACCAACATGTGTACTTCTCCTTAAAGTGCCCGTAACGCCCAATTTTTTTCCCCATTTGATCCTAAATTTCACCCAATGAGCTTGTGCGAAAAAAAAATCGATTTGGATAAAACCTGAAAATCCTATTTTCTTGCGGTCAACCCGCACTGTTGATCACAAGATCGACATACCCAGAGTTGTTTCGTAGATTCAGGAAAGCATGACTTAAGGCTTGACTCGTCTCGCTTCGTAGTCCATACAAAATGCTCCTTTCCAGCACTAGTATGCACTACTACGCTAAATGTACAGAGGTAAAACAAGCGAGACGACTCAAGCCTGAAGTTTGGTGTTCCTGAATCTACACCACAACCCATTCCAAACCAAGGGAAGACTGGTGCGAATGGTGGACCAAAATGGTAGCAAATTTAAACGTTTTTAAAACTTATAAAAAAATTGCATTTGGATAAAACGTGATTTCTTTAATGAATTGTTAAAAATCCTAAAATCCTATTTTCTTGCGGTGGAACCGCGCCGCTGATCACAAGATCGACATGCCCAGAGTTGTGAAGTAGATTCAGGAAAGCGCGACTTCAGGCTTGTTTCATCTCGCTTGTTTTACCTCTGTAAATTTGGCCCCGTAGTCCATATAAAATGCTCGTTGCCGGCATTTTGTATGAACTACTAAGTTAAAAGTAGAGGTAAAACAAGCGAGATGAGTCAAGCCTGAAGTCATGTGTTCCTGAATCTACGTCCCAACTCATTCCAAACCAAGGGAAGACTGGTGCGAATTGTGGACCAAAATGGAGGCAAATTTGAACGTTTTCAAAACTTATAAAAACACTGCATTTTATCCAAATCGAGTTTTCCCCAGAAGTTCATTGGGTGAAGTATGCAGAATCTGATGAGAAATTAAAATATTATGACGTTATGGGCGCTTTTCACAAGTTGAGCCAGCCCTTGAGGACAACTGGAAAGAACGCAATCGAACAAAGACAAAATAAAACCAACACATAGAGAAACAAAACTCGATTCCTGTAAACTAATTACAGATTTTTACAATGGTCACCTCGTGATTACGGATATTTTAGTCCGACCAGAAAAAAGTAGAGAGAGAGAGAGAGAGCAGTTTCAGTTTCTATTGGGTATCATGAAACCACAACTGGCCAATCACATAGGACACGGACAGTCCCATGAACCAATCAAAACTGAAAGAAAATAAACGTAGCCGACGCTCAAAAACGCGGGAAAACGTAACACTACGACTTCTACCTTCTATAAGAAACTCTATACCAAAACCTACCTGTTGTTACGTTTTCTTTGCCAAAGATAAGTTCTTCTGCCACTCGTCCACCCATGCTAACATCAAGCCTCGCTAGTAGCTGAGCTTTAGACCAGTTCAATTCGTCTTTCTCTGGTAATTGGGAAACCTTTCAAAAAGGAAATATTTAAATTAAAGATATTTGACTAACTATCCACTCCTCCTTTCTTGAAGGAAGCTGTACGGCAATTGTCAAAACGATATGTTCATATTGAAGACAAGACTGCAGGCTTGCAGAGACTCTTGAATACAAGTCATTCGCGGGTTCCGCCTACCCCACCCCTCCCATCTCATCCAGCATCCAGTCAGGTTGCCATGAACCAGTTACATTCTTGAAATAGAAAGAAGATAGGTTCTATGAGACCACAATTACTGGCAGAAGAACACTACGCGATGAACCTGAATCGGGCTCCAACCCTGATCGCTCGCTTCCAGAATCGACCGCGCTAACGACTAGGCCAACATGTCCACTCGCTTATCAGGTTACGCAAATCAATAAAGAAAACTCTGTACATACCATTCCCAAAGCCTGGCCCCGCGGTATAATGGTTGCTTTGTGTATTGGCAGAGCGTTAGGAGTGTACAGGGCAACCAGCGCATGCCCACCCTCGTGATACGCAACCAGCTCCCTGTTCTTGGCTTCAATGACTGCACTCTTTCGTTCAGGGCCTTTGGCACAAGCAAAATATAAGATTTAGCAGAAGCAAATAACACATTAGATCTGATTTTTAAATTGATGATTAATTCAAAAAGAGCAGGACCTTGATAATTCGTCGACCTTCTTACTTGCCCTTTAAGGAGCTACGCCATATTTTCCATCTTCAAAAGTTTTACCTAAATTTCTTCAAGGTTGTCATTTGTAATCCGTGTCCATCTTCTCCATCCTTAACCATCCTTGTTCCTTTATGGTTTATTATTATCTCTTTGGTCTTTTTCTATCTTAACGCACCACTATTTTTAGGTTTTTAAACGTAATTTTGTACGTGGACAAAATAATTTAAAATCCTGTGACCTTGTAATTTGTAAAACGTCACCAAGTTACAACCAGATCTCAAAGAATTCATAAGTTACAATAACAGAACAAGAACAACCAGAGATGTAAGCTATGCTACGAGTACAGCTCATAAACGAAAGCATGGTGAGTCACGTATTTGTTTTTCTACCGTTCAGTTTAAGTTTGACTTTGTTTCATCGTTAAGTGCAATAATTAAGTTCCTCTAGTTCCTGTAACGTTATGTCTGTTCCCATAACAACGTTATGTTTGTTCGCCTCGAATTATTCAAGTTAGAAACAAGATCAGTGAATCAGTTGGTCACTCTCTAACATACACATAATCAAAACAAGCAAGTGAAAGTACGAAACATCGTGTTTCAAATGGGGGTAGAAAGAATTAAAGACGCCCCCTTATCACATCAAGAAGCTGTGAAAATACCATCTGAAAAGCAATTCAGGCTTAAATAGGAATCTGACAAGTTGTTACATACATGTAGTTATAGTACATAGAGAAAAAGCACGGGTGGGTGGTGAATATAAAAATTGTCTTGATTTAAATTATTTGCTGCTCAACAAAATGTTGCCATTATGAAAATGCCCAATTTAAGTAATGGAATGTAAATCCTTTCTCAACTGTGTAGTGCAGACAGACGAGATTACGGGGCCAGCTAAAAGAAAGACTATAACAAAAATACTAACCCATGAGAATCTTATCTTTTGCAAATTCAAGATGCCTGGTTGTGACACTCGTGTCTCCTTCACTTGCAGCATAAATTGCTGCAGCGTTTACCATGTTAGCCAGATCAGCACCTAAATGAGGCAAGGAGTATTCAAAATATTGATTTAATTTCTTTTTACTGCTAAAGAATTAACAAAACAGGAAACATTTTCAATGTTTTTCTCCAGTTGCTGAAACGCGTAATTGAAGTTTGGGAGCTCGGAATGAGAAATAATTTCTCTTGTGCCCTTGGTATAAAATAACAATCATGTTCGCTTAATGTTTTCCAAATGAATAGCCCTGCGAGGCCCTCAACTTTCACGAGTGTTTCTACAGAGTGCGAGTGAGTGAGCAAGTAGAGTATAGACGACCAAGCAAACTAATTTAAGTAAGACAAGTTGAGTATCCATACCTGAGAAACCAACAGTTCCCCTGGCAAGCACTTCTACATTGACATCTGAGACAACAATACACAACAAAATAAGTAAATCATCCCGAGAGACTTGTACTGTGTACTCTAACAGCACAGTACCCGAGCATGTACATGTAAGCATTGGATAGGTGAAGTCTACATCAGAACAATGGCAGTCAAGCCTTGTTGTGCTTTCTGTGGCATGAGCCAACTAGGATTATTTCTACTCCCCCACCCTGGATGGGATGCTAGTCCACTACAGGGCTACCCCCAGTGTTAAATTTGCTGGTACTGATTTATAAACCTGGTTGGATAGAGTCACCGAGAGAGTGAAGTGTCTTGCCCAAAAAAAAGCACAACGACCCTTGTGCCTGCACTTGACCCCTGACCACTTGACCCAGGCTACACCGCACTAACGACTGGGCAACCTTGTTTCACTGAGAACAAACATACCATCAGCAACTTGCACATTCTTGAGATGAAGCTTGAGAATGTCATGACGTCCCTTGACATCAGGCATAGGTACAGTTATCTTGGTATCAAAGCGACCAGGTCTTACAAGTGCCCTATGTGAAAGATGTTTGACAACAATTACCATACAGCCAGAGAGCTGATTATTTGCTCACACACAGGGCAGGAAGCGAGTTTAAAAAGAGCTAACATGACAAACTTGTAACAAGCTGAAAAATTAAAATTTAACATGTTAAAGTCTGCCATTTACTGTATAATACATCTTACATCTTATTTTTTCGGTTATAAGGCACAGCGTGTTTGCCAGTTCAACTGAAATCTGTTCCAAACATGAGATGCATCTTATAGCCGAGTATGTTTATGCCACAAAATAAAACATTTGCTGAATTCCCCCGCTGACCCACAAACAAACAACGAGTTCCCGTACTCTCAATGCCATAACTACAAGGTATAATTTTATTACTCATTGCCTTTACACATTTGTGGTTTTGGAGAGAACTGGTGAGATTTGTTTTGTTATTATCAATGGATCTCAGTCCAAGAGAAAAATGACTTTAAATATGGTGACATACTTTGTAGAATTTTTTCTAGATTCTACATACAATTTATTAATAGCCTGGACTGACCTACAACGTTACGTGCAGAAATTTTCTAGCCAAACAAAGGAGTAACTAAGTCTTACTCTTTAACAGCAGTGCAACTAGACATCAAATCACAGTCATGTGGAGTAAACTAACTTAGCTAAAGAACTTACTTGTCTAGCACTTCAGGAAAGTTTGTTGCACCAATCACAACAATTCCTTCTGATTTATCAAATCTGTCAGACAAACACAAATTTTTCCATGTTAATTTCAACTGTTAACCATCAAAATTCACATGCTCATGCACACATTTTCTATAAAATCAGTTCAAACAGGATGAGATAAATGAATTGCTAAAAAGCTAAAGGCAAACCAACACTTTCGCAAGTGTCAGTTGTAATGAAAACCCTTAAACAACTGTCTTTTACAGCTGTCAAACCCCTACATGTACATGCAGCTGTGTTTCCTTTGCATTATGGAAACACTAATGAAAGTTTGGGAGAATGAGAAATGCGGAAATTCCAAAAGGCCTGAGTGCATGGTGGTCAACTGGTACCAGGTGGCAGAGCAGGCCATGGTTGTTTTTGGCACTCTTTACAGTCAGCTTTAATCAGCTTTTTACTACAATGCTTTCTTACAAAATGTTTCCTTAACAACTTTAAATATCACCTTACATGGATTGTAGTGTACATTCAATGACTGCACTGTTTTCTCCTTTAATGTTAATACCTTAAATTACATTATTGTGCAAGTAACAAGAATACAGCGAAAGCTGCCAAACGAAGGCTCTGTCAAATGATTATTTTCTCAAGAAATTGGCACAACTAGCGAATTGTAAGGTGGTCAAAGTCTGGCGCATTGCAGGGTTACTCCTAGCAATTAGCTCACTGGTACCCATTTGTCCTCCTGGGTGGAGAGAGGCACTGTAAAAATGAAGTGTCTTGCCCAAGAACACAACACAAATGTCCCTGGCCAGGAATTGAATCCAGACAGCACTAGTCAAAAGGCCACTGCGCTGCTAATTGTACAGGCTATAAATTCACTTACCCATCTAGTTCAACAAGCAACTGGTTAAGGGTCATTCTAGAGTAGGGCTGGTGATCATGAACAATTCTAGTGCCTCCTATAGCATCCAGCTCATCAATGAACACTATGCAAGGTGCATGCTCCCTAGCTGCAGCTGAAACAAAACAAACAAACAAACATGAATTGTATCCATTTGAACAAAAATTAGAAACATTAAACATGACTTTGATGGAGATTGGTGTTCACTGAGAACCTGCTGAGCTCAATCATTTCAACTGGTATTCCATGTTTTCATGACTTTGTACATGTACATACACAGGAGTATGCACTTTTCATGACAACTACAACCCCATCTACATTGTATAGCAAAATTATTTAATTGCACTTACAAAAGAGATTTCTGACACGTGCAGCCCCGACACCAACAAACATCTCATCAAACTCAGAACCAGAACAGAAAAAGAACGGTACTCCGGCCTCGCCTGCAACAGCCTTAGCAAGAAGAGTCTTCCCTGTTCCTGGCGAACCAATCAGAAGGACCCCTGGAAAACACAACAAATATTAACATGTAATGGCACCAACTTATCGATAAAAACAACAAAACTGAAAAACACAATGCATTTAACACCATATTTTGACTCACCTGTTGGCATTTTTCCTCCAAGCCTCTTAAATCTCTCTGGGTTTCTCAGAAATTCAACCACATCCTTTAACTCTTGTTTTGCCTCTTCCACCTAAAAACAGAGGTAATTAGTGCCCTGACAGAATTTAAACTGGACTGCTGCGGTAAGTCAAAATTTAAAGACAGCAATTTTCATTTGAGCGCTGAAAAGTACATTGTAACTGGTTTTACATCAACTATGCTAACACTATTGCCTTTTATCCAGTCAATCTTGCTGTTGTTTTCCTGTGTTTTGCGTCAGCTACATGTACAGCACAAGTAATAACTTCAAGTTTTAATTGACTGGTTCACTGGATGGTCTGCCTCCTTTGTGATAAGCTAGAGTGACTATTTTGGTAAATAGACAGTCAGGCAGACAAAAAGACATGCAGGAAGAAAGACAGACAGAAGTACTAGTGTAGACGTTTTTTCCTAAACAATGTACATCAATACAGTGTGGAAGTAAAATACACAATACATATATGTATCAAAAAGATGTAGTGTACATGTACATGAATTTCTTTCCTCATTTTTTGAATATTCAATGTAACTTACCCCTTGGACATCTGTAAATCTGCATTTTCTGTCCACATTGTCAGGATGAATGTCCTTCTGACTTGAGCTCACTGAGGAATCAAAAAAAAAAACTCTAAGAGGAGCTTTTAGTTAGGAGGCTTCAGTTAGATGTAATATACATCAGTTAGATGTAATATACATCTATCAAAGATTAAAGAGTGTTGAAAAGATACTGTGTGGTGGAGTATTTTTGATGAGCTTCAAAGTGTTTGAAAATGTGATTAAACACTACCTTGAGTGTTTGATACATCTAACTGTAGATCTTCTCAATTGAAACTTAGGAATTAAAACAGAGAAATAAAATCATAAAAAAACATATGCTAATTAATAATGGTAATAATGGTTAATCATGAGTATGATTACAGACTGGATTGGATGACACGATGTCCTGTTACCAATTAATCAAATCTATGACAGAATTCGAGAAACGAACAAACCATCGATTGAGTGCTGAACGATTTTAAAACATTGTTATGATGGCTGAAAAACCCAGCAGTTTACTCAACAAAGTGCACTGCAACAGCGCATGCAAAATGACGCATGCTGTCCAATTACAAGCATGACGTGTACACTGTCCATTTAATGCTCAAATCAGGCTGCTGATAGCTAATCACGTTCGAGAATTTTGTTATAGTTTTGATTAAGACTGGATTTCCAAACACTGTTACTGCCAAGCTGAACTGCACATAAACTGATATAGACGATATTGTTAAAAGCCTGTTCTTTGTAAATTAAAATACACATTTAAATTACTAAAGCACACCCCTAACCAACTCACACTAAATTACAACCCTAACCTATGCCAAGACTCATCTGAGAATGTGTTGAAGGCACTAACAGCTTTGTACAGTAGAAACCATCTCTCTGTTGATAGCTTAGTAAAACTGCACTTAGGTTGTACACATTGTTTTAAGCTTAGCTTTATACTCACTCTTCATCTGGAGTTGTGCTTCAATCAAAGAGAGAATTAGAAACAAAGCAATGAGAAATCTGACTGTGTTCCACAGTTGCTCCTTGAAAAATGCACCTGCAATGTGTCAATAAAAAAGAGCACTTCATTGTATCACTGCCAGTATTTTGAGCAAACTGCAACAATACAGCATGCAACTTAGAGAGTTGTGTCTGATGGCCTGGGGTTAAGTCAGGCTAGTGAATTCTGTCCTCCATTCAAGTGAAGATTCTTCAAAACAATTTTCCAAAGAAATACGAAATAATTACTACAAAAGCTCTAGATGAAATTTTGGGGGGCCTAGTAAAAATGGCGTTTGGGTAGCACATGTACCTACAGTACATCAAAGCTGCAGCTTGCATGGAGGGTAAGCACAAGAATTACACTGTTAGTTTTCTTTGCACCCTTCAAGTTTCACATGTTTTCAGAGTTTCACTGTACAAATACTGAGCTGAAGCCAGTATGAGGCAAACATACAGTACTTAGGAACTTTCCATTTTTGCTGTACATAGGATTCTTTCTTGTAAGAGTAAAGTAGAGCAATACTAAATACCAAGGAAGAGAAGATTATCATGGACTTTGCCTCAGGCAATTTTTTTTTTGGCTATGGCCCTGAAATGTACACTATTCAGTACATACAGTAAAGGCCAATACCCTGTGGATGTACTGGTGAGGTACATGTAAATGCACAGACTGCCTCAAGGGTAAAAAATTTAAGCAAGTGATCTCTTGAGTAGAACACCATAAGCAATAAGAAACTGAAAAATAACAAGCCAAACTTACCTTTCTGGTTTTGTGTAATAACGTAAACAGGATTATCTTCAGTTCCAGCCTGAATGGCAGGGGAGGTCGCTGCGCCATAAGAGGATGGACTGCCAAGTTCATTAGATGATGACAAGATCTACCAACAAAAAATAAACAGCTCTTTTAAAATAATTATTTTTCTCTTTATACTCATAAATTTGAATCTGCAATAAGTTCTTTGAAATTCACTCTGTGATAAAAACATGTTTGTAACACTGTAATTGCTTATGTGCAGGAGTCCACCTTCATACTCCACCTTCATCTGAAGTGGGGTTGAAGGTGGACTATAAACTTAGAGACCTGGGCCGGGTTGTTTGAAAGCTGGTTAATGTTAACCCAGGATTAAGCGTTAACTGCAGCATTATTTTTGCTTGATGTTTAAAAATGTTTTTATCTCTAATGTTTGGTGTAGTTTGAGATTAATACAGCTTAAAACTCAGAACACCTCACCAACAAGTTACAAATTAACTGAAATCAAAATTCTCGCTAACCCTGGGTTAGCTTAATCAGGCTTTGAACAACCCGGCCCTAGTGTTCAAATCTATAGAGCATACAGTGTAGTACAAATTAAATACAAAAAGAGAAGTTGTGGTACGAGATTAATGGTAAACTGATATGGGATACTGGCAGGGGTAGGGTACATTGTACATGAGGTTTAGGGACTTAAGGGGGTCCTTGTTGCTTTTACTTCTTATACATGTACATGTTACTACAAAAACTGTAACTAAAGGTGTATTATTAAAGCTGACAAGATTAAAAAGTCATCAGTGCTTTAGCTAGAGTCAATATATATGTACATGTACATGTAACTGATTCATTACCTTTTTTATGTCAGCATTGTTTACTTTGTCAGTCAACACCAGTGCCTGAAAAGGAACAAATTAAATGATAGCACATGAGTGACAACAAAATATTTATTATAAGAAAAAACACGACAAGCTTACAAGTTCTACATAACTACTACAATAAATATAATTTATTTTTGGAAACAATACACACAGTTGTTCAAACTGGATTTCACTCCACCCTGCCAAATTACATGTATATGCACTGTACTTTCCCTTCCCCACTCAAACCTGGCATGGGTTGTTTGATAGGTGGATAGTACAATGAACTGGATAAATTGATCACTAACCAGCCTATAGCAATTAGTTTGTTTTGTTACACTTATGTGGTAGAGAGAGAATTATCCAGTGGATAGCATTATCCACCTATCAAACAACAGGGGTCTGAAGGGTGAGACTACACATGTACAGTGTAGGCAAACCTGTAGAATGATTGCCACTGATTACCTCTTGCTTCACAGTACAATTTTGATGGTGACAGGTTTGAATTCTTTGCTTTTCTGTGCAGTTCTTTCTGTTCATTTTTTCTTCGAGCAAAATAATAGACATAAAGTGTGACGTCACAAAAACATAAATTTGTGAAATTATGGGATTTGGCGCCATTTTTGAATAGAACGTCCTTAAAAAAGGGTCCTTGCCATAAATTACCTCTTAACTGTAATTTCCAGCCGAAATATATTAAAAGGATGAAAGTTTGATACAGCCCCATATAAATCTCTCTAATTTTGAGCTGGTTCCAAACTGAAGGAACCAGAACAAATTTTGAAGGGTTTGTATAAATCTCCATCAGAAATTGCAATGCAAGGCTAATTTTTGAGATGAGAGCATCTTTTAGGATCCTCTATAAGAATATGACATCATATCCCATAATTTCAGAAAAAATATTTTTGTGATGTGATCACTTAAGGACTCTATACATGTAGATTACAGTAACTGTACACAATAATTTTTCATCTGTAGTCTGAATTACACCATTCATTTAGTCCAGAGGGTTTAACCTTGGCTGTTTGCTTGATGTTATCCCAAACATCTACATGTACTAACTGTGCTTTTAGTACCAAAATACAATGGAAAGAACAAAAACAACAACAACAATCCTTTTATTTAAGTGTCTGGGGATATTTAGCATTGCTGCTACTTTGGCACACAACATACAATGTACATGTACCTGCAAAGGAAATAATGCGAAAATACAGACATACATGTACGTGTAAGAAAGATAAAAAATGTCTTCATTTTTCTTAGTTGACATCAATCCAAGACAACCAACCTTTAAGTATTCACTTGTCACAGACTCATCTATGGCATACTTCCTACTTTCATATCTCTTCACAACATAGTTTGGATCCTCCTGAACCAAAGCCTGCAAGATGCACGTACATGCATGTGACATCAACATTACAGTGTCAAACTTGTTTGAAATGTAGTCAAGTCCACATACAGTAAACAACAAAAAAACTTAAGACCCCATTAACCAAAAACTAACCCGCAAATACTCTGCTTGTGCCCTGGGATTGTGTTCTTCAGCATTTGCTCTTTCCTCTAACTGCTGTATTCGCCGAACAGAATAGGAATGTAGACCTCTTCTCTGGGTGTGAACTGAAGACACACAAGGAAAACAAATTACATGTACAAAGAGTAAAATTACCAAATTTAAAAGTGCAGTTGTTTCTACACTGTAAAAGTTGAATACATGTACACTGTAAGTTTTGATTCACATTTGAGGATTTAAGATCATTCATTTTTCAAAGTTAGGACTAAAGTTGTCATAATTTATACAGTATATATGTATATTTTTTCAGGACAAAGCTGCTGCTTAAAGTGGTACTGCGACCAAAAAGAAACGATTCTTTTTTTTTTTGGTTCAAAACTATGTTAACTAAACACTAACTGACCTAAGTTTTAAGTTCTGATTTTAAAAAGGCACCTGTTTATTTTAACTGGAATTTTCTTATTTATTGGTCCGCCATTACTAACTTTAAAATCTTAAGAGAGCTGGGTCGAGGAGAAAATGACATCAAAGACTCACTAGTTTAAGAATGCAATGCGTGTACGTGGCTGAATTAATGTGCAGCACACGAGTTTCAGGCTTTCAGACTTTTAAACCCATGTTTTGCATAAGTAATAAATTGCGTTTACACGCTGAAATCTTAAGCTAGTGAGTAAATGACGTCATTTTCTCTAGATCCAACCCCCTGATGTCCTGTCGGTCAGTTTTGAACTTGAGTAATGGCGGACCGTGAAATCCAAAACTTGCAATCAAAATAAACAGCCTTCGGATAAAACTCAAAGCTTTTCCCAGTTAGTTGTTAAGCGAACACACTTTCAAAATCTGAAGTAAAAAAGGAAATAATTTTTTGATCATAGTACCACTTTAAGGACGGTGCCTACTTTTGCCAGTGCGCACATGACTGTTCTGCGCATCACGCAAGCCATGGTTTAAGCGCGTGCGCGCTGGAGTTGACACTGACGCAATCAACTACGCCACCAAGTACACGACTAAAATTAAGGCAAAAGTTTCCTGCTGTGACCACATCAAGTTTAATGAACCAGTTCTTAAACCAGGAACACCAGAATAGCAGCACATCGCTAACCACTAACTGTTAACTTGTTCCAGCCAAAACCTAGCAGTTATCTTTCTAAAATTACACTGAAATCTAACTGTAAAGATTTACCTGCAGATGGCATAGTGCGCGCGCAAAAACGCAAATGTCTTACTTACTGGGGAGGTGACAGTAAAAAATGTAACGGGCACCGCAAAAGTTGTCAAAAAAGATCAATAACTTTAAAAAACGCGTGGTTACCCCTACATTTTATGTTACGAAATGGAAGTGGCGAGCCTATTCAACATGTGATTAATTTCTGGTTGTGAACAAAAGGTATTCAGACTGTATTTTAGCTGTACTAGAGTAGGGCTGTCGGAGACGCTAAAAGCGCTTTTGCAACGATTTTGTCATCAAAAACGTACCAAAATTGATTTTAATGTTACCATTTGCCATGTAGTTTAAAGATCTCTTAAAACGTGTTTGCGTTTCTGTATGTAAAGGCGAATTCTAAGGACATCTGTGAGGAAATATCCTTTCCCCCTTTTTTCAGAAAAATGCTGATGTCAGCATTTTTGTTGGGATTCAAGGCTAATTATCTCGAAAAATTGCTTGGCTACCCCTATTTTTCTTCGTGGATTCCAATAGCCCTTGCAAAGATCTACTTTATCCGCGTAGTCCTAACTTGGCGCAAAAACCTTTGTTTTTAGTAGGCACCGTCCTTGACAAAACAGAAAGATCACTGGTGAATTTTTACAATTTCCAGATTTCTTTCCTATTTGCACTACTCCATGCACATATTACAACCAACCAGAAAGATTCTAGTACATGTACACTATCTGTATTGATCACTATATTTTAATAAATCAAGGAACTGTAAGGAAGTGAGATTTACTGAACAGATTCAACACTGTTATTTTTCCCCCACTTACATGATGTGTGTAGCCATGGCAGTTTTGTAAAAGATGACATGAAAATAGATGACTTGAGTCTTGGAGGACTAGAGCTGAGTGAACTTAGACTTGAAAAGCCTATCAAAAAAAGTTTTTGTCAGTAAACAGAGTCCAAAGATTCATAGGCTACAAGTATTTTATTTGCTTAATTCTTGACCATCATTTGTTTGAGCTGCAAATGCGAAGACAATGATAGAATGTTCACTTGAAAGCTAGATTTCTAACTTTAAAAGTGGAAAATAAAGTTTACATGATGTTTGAATCTACATGCAGTCAATTTTAGTCATGGGCAAGGTCAACCATCCTTGTATCCCAAGTGTGCATAATTTTAAAAGATAATTTTGAAGTTTCTCACAATAATATTGCACTCATGAACATTTTGCATGTAACAGGATGCACATACATCATTACATGACTACTGGATGGACAGACAGACAGATTGACAGATAGACAGACAGACAGTAGTATAAAGAAATAAAAAACTCCCAAAACCGTTAAGGTAGGTGTTTATAAAACATAATAAAATCCATTTGTGACTTTCTTCCACACATGTAAGGTCAACTTTGTACAAAAAATTACATATACATGTACATGTAGAGACTGTGGAACAGCATGTCAAATGTTTCTAAAAGAACAGGTTGTCAATATTAGAAAAATACAATGTATCATTCTAAGGAAAAGGGAACCTGACTAAGGAAAACCCAATTTAATTCTTTTTGTTCCGATTAAGAAGTCAAGGTCAAGATTTGCACCTTACCATGCTTGTTTTTGAAGAAGGATTCTGACGAGACATGAGACACTGTCCATGGACTGCTGCTGTTGTGCGTGTTACAGCGGCAGACAGACAGACGTGTAGTAAGCTGTGTCAATAAATCAGCAGGAACTGAAGATACGCCAAATTCATCAAGAAACGTAGTATATGGATCCTAAAGACACACTCAGTTAGAATGTTCATTTATTTATAATACACATATTCTTATGAGTTGAACCTGTCAGGGTTCCAGATATTACATGCAGTTGCATCAGTTGAGAAAGGTGTGACGGAGCTTTAGTGATGATTAGCTTTGCCGTCGGCTTAAAAATTACATTGTCATGGACGACTTTTCTTGTTTCCAGTGATAACAACATCAACAGCTGTGCATTACATGTACCTACAATTTTCCACACTTTGCTGCAAATGACTTCAAATGCCAATGAGTTGCCACTGGCAAAAGTTGCCTCTGACTAAAACATTATACATGATATTAAAAACTGGTTACCGAACTTCTTTTGCACTTTAATAGAGTGGTAATCATAGTATAATGTAAATGTAAGGTGCCAATCATGTCCGGTAATTCTTAAAGTATACTTAAAGTATGTGCATATACTTATGTGCACATACGCATATACTTATACGCATATATGCGTATACTTATACGCACATATGCGTATATTTATTCGCATATTATGCACATGTTTTGGTTAACATATATCTGAGCGGTACTGTACACTGTACTTATGCAGTAACAACCCAAGTGTATACATGTACTCACTTGATTAGTGCTGCCTGTCTCCAAATTTGAGGTGGTCACATGGCTTTGTTCTGTTTTTGATTTTGCCTTTTTAACATATTGTGCTTTTGTCTGTGCATATGATATATATCTTCCAACAGATGAGTTCTTAAAAGTATTTAACAAAGTGGTCACTTGAGTAAGAAGTCCTCCAGCCTGAAATAAACAAAGACCTTAGAAATACAACAACAAGGGTATCTGGCATGTACATGGATTGCATATAATTATTTACTTATGAGCCATAAAATACATGTATAATGAAAAAATATCATTACTTAATACAAATCTCTGTTAGACTAGAGTATGAGGGAGTTGTTATGAATACAATGTTGTAAGTTACAAATTTAAAAAAGAAAGAGTGATTCCACACCAAGGGAACATGGCATGTGTATATGAGGTTGTGGTAAGGGTTTATTAAAGTGTACCTAACCCCAAAATATTTTTTTGGCTTAAATAACTCTTTGCACCTGTTTGAAACGCATTGCGCCTTTTTGCCACCCCTAATCTTGATTTTTTACAGGCTGTGCAAGTTAAGAAACCTGGCCATCATCTGTTCCACGACCGAGGAAGTAAGGGATATAGGTCTATTCCTGGTTTGATGTCACAAACTTCTTTGCATGCACATCTACAAAGACTTAATACAATACAAATCAGTTTGTGACATCAACCCAGAATAGACCCATGCCCCTTACTAGCTCAGTTGTGCAACAGGTGATGGCTAGATTCTAACTTTTACAGCCTTTAACCCTTTAGTGCCCAAGGGGCCTCCCTTTGACGAGTAAAATCGTCTGGCATTAGACATAGTAAAATCTATAAGTCACTATTGGGCATTAAAGGGTTAAAAAAGTAAAGATTTATTTTAAAAAGGCACAGTGCGTTTCTAAGAGGTGCAAAGATTCATTTAAGCGAAAAAAATATTTTGGGGCTATGTGCACTTTAAGAGCTGGGTACCAGGCAAACTGACCAGTTTTCACTCCTGGTTTGACCATCTAGTCACTACAGGAAAATTTTTCTTTTAAAAAAGATCTATCAGTTCAAAAAATGACGCGTTTGTGAAAACCAGTTGTCCTCCTGTTAATAATGTTAATGAAACCTCCACTGTTGGCAAACAAACTACTTGATTATCTACATGTATTTTTTTTGAAATTTCAACATGTGAAAGATAATGAATTTTGTAGATAGTAAAGGGGGTAAGTTTCTAAAGAAACTATGGTGCTGCGTCAGTGGGAGTATTACAGGACAATTTGGTTTTATCAACTCAGTTGATAATGTGAATTGGTAACTGTAAAGAGATTCGAAAGCTGATGTTTAGAGCACTAGCCCTTCCTCAGAGCAAATCCAACTCGCTCTGACGAAGGGCCAGCGCTCGAAACGTCAGCTTTCGAATCTTTTTACGGTGGCCAATTCACATTATTAACTCAGTTGATAAAACCAAATTATTTGTAGATAGGACTTAAAATCTAGATTATGATAAGGCCAGCATACAGAAATATTGCTTTTTAAAAAGTTGAAGAGTACAATATTATTATTTTTGCATGTTCCAGCAACAAAAACAACTAAAGGAGTTTGATTACCATTTTCAGCAGGAGGTAGCTGTTCTTCACTGGCATGTACTTCCCTGCCAGTGATGCACTTCCCCTAGATGGCTAAAATCATCCTCAATTGGCCTGGTGCATGGCTCTTAATGAATCATCTGACTATCAGGGTTGTCAAAATAAGCCGGCAACCGGCTATTTTCAATACTACGCCGGTTACTCTAAGTGTTAGTAGGTCAGTTCTGAGGGTGATATTGGAGATACAAAATGGAAATAGCCGCCTACTTTTTGGATGGAGCCTCCTACTCAAAAACCTACTGACAACCCTGGACTATGTAAAGTATTTAATTGCAAGTTGCTAAGAGAGCAATTGGAAATTTATCAGGGATAGATAGTTCCATGTACAAACACAAGGTGGGATGGAACATTCTCCTACTATTCAAAGAAACTGACTGAGGTCATAATCATTAAAATATTGCCAAACGTAGTTTTATCTACTGATCACGTACATTCCTTTCGTTAGTCCAAATTTCAGCTGTACATGCAAACTTGAGCTTAAATCAAATTTCCACTCATTATATAAGCCTAAGGTGTCTCGATACAGTTTTTGCCGGACCACACCAAGTATCTTTAAACAGCTCTTTTACCACAGACTGAGTCTGTACCGTTTTAAGTGTCCAGAAGCATTGAGTTTTATACACGTTTTAAGCAGCCTTCTTGAACAAAATAACTTAGATAAGCGACAATCCATTGCCGCAGTATAGAATCAATACATAAGAAAGGGAAAAAAGAGGAAATATCATAGATCCGTTATGAAAACGTATTATATATAAACTTCCTGGAAGATGAGAGCATGAATGACGCAGAGAAATAACTTAGCACGAGAAACGGGAAACCATATAAATAAACCAAAAGTCTCTGTACTTAAACGGCAGAAAACAGAGTGCAGATACCTGAGGACTGATCCCTGTTGAGGAAAGCATCACTTGAGTGGTTGAACTCTGTAAAAATCACAATATTAGCCGAAGATTCCTCTAAGTTAGTTACACAACTTTCTTCTTTCTCGTTTCTGCTTTTCTTCCAGGAAAATTGCATCATGGGTTCAAACGGTACACCGCTGGCTAGTGACATTTGCGGGCTTCGCTTCGCTGATTGGTTGATTTTTGTCCCGTAAATTCCCGCAAACCGCTCACCCGCTGAAAAACTGTCCCGCGACTCAAAAATTCCTGTGTATGTGGAAGCTAGAGCTAACAGCAATCAAACCAAAAGCAAACCGGTGTGGTAGCGAACTGCAGGAAAGTATAGCTAAGCCTAACAGGTCGTTACATAGGCTGAAATTGGTGAAGACATGTTGAAAACTAAGAGCCCATTACTGAAAACCAGGCTCCTGTGGAAACATAATGCGTAGATCGAAAATTGTAAAACTAATACATCGAAGGTAATAAAAAAATATCTGCACGATTAAATCTGTCGTGACAAAGAAAAAAATCCCAAACAAAAACAAAGAACAGTGGCACGAGTCGAGATTGAGACTGAAAACTGCCAGTCGAGAAAGAAAACATTGGTGGAAAACGAGAGAACGCTGACCAGTTGCCTGACCATCTGTTGCTTTATTCCCAGAGAGAAGA
Organism: Platygyra sinensis; assembly: GCA_019787425.1. Classification (NCBI taxonomy): domain Eukaryota; kingdom Metazoa; phylum Cnidaria; class Anthozoa; order Scleractinia; family Merulinidae; genus Platygyra; species Platygyra sinensis. The sequence goes on along the minus strand of JAHPZR010012261.1, from coordinate 52,627 downwards.
CTACGGTCTAAAATGGCGGCGTTTTTGGCTACCTTCTAAAAATTGTAGGTTTTTCTTCTCGTCGTAGTCCAATATTTTTTCCAGCGAATTCAGTTTTCTTCGAGCGTAAAAGCGCGAGCGCGGAGCGAGAGTTGCCGCGAAGGGCGCGAACTTTTTGTCTTTTCCCAGCAAAGCCCGTTGCGTTTTTGCTAAAGGGAGCCGGTTTTCGGGGGCTTACTGTAAAGAACGGAGTGCATGGAGTACCCAATGAACTCGAAAGCTAATCGAGGACCGCTAAGGAATGAGAGAGGGGGAGTAGGAGGAGAAGTAGGGGTTAGGGGCATGTCTCCCAAAGAAACATTTTGTATTAGTATATACCACACAAGTGAATAGTGCTTTTCGCGCGCGCTGATGGCTAGCTCGAAGGTGATTACGCCAAAGCACTATTCATCTCCGAACAGCCGAAGAAAAACAAAATGGCTTTTGTCGGCATATTGTCACAAATAAAGTTACTCTTTGGGCCTCTAGTTATTCAGTTTGTGTGGTATATACTAAAACAATTATTCACCTCAGTGTCGGTGAAAGTGGTGGATATTTACCTCCACTTCGGTGAATAATTGTTAAATATTTATTTTTAGGGCCCCGAAAATGCCATTTCCCACGTTTACCAAGGAATTTAAACTTGAAACAAGGTTAATTGCTTATGTTGTTTATATGCCGGGCTTTGGAATTACAATTATCGAGGTTTGTTGGGAGAGACCGGAGACCGTCAAAGCAGCCAATTTGATATTACAAAGGCACCTTTTAAAAATAGATTGTAAAATTCTACTTTTTTTCTAGACATCAGCGGAACGCACATGCGTCTTGAGCTGCGTTCTAACACTTGCCATGTCACTACGGGCACTGGCGCTTGATGGCGGGGTCTTATCGCTCAGACTAGGTTTACGCTAACGTACATTTTTCCTTATTCACCAGTTTTAGAGTATTCGGATTCGTTGGCTCGGTTCACATTGAAAGGATTTTAGGATTTATAACCGTTTACACAGGGCGACAACTCCGGGAACATTCATGATGAAATGGTTAACAAGCCGTTTGTTGCCTCGAGGGGACAACAAGAAATTAACAAAATGCCGCCAGAAAACATGTAAAAGGCTAGGAGGACCTAGGAGTAGGTTGACACAGTCTGAAGTTTTCTTTCCATTCGCTTACCACGCTATTGTTGCCAATCATGTTGTCCACCCAGGCATTTGCCAAGGTCTTATCCTGAATCGTCCAGGTTTTCGACCGTACCATAATCTCAGAGGAAGCCAACATTTTTTGCGTCGATAACTTTGGTTTCTAAGGAATGTAGCATTAGCCATCATAAAAGATTGCCTCTGGACCTATGTGACTACGACGGTGACTACGCAAATTACTTGATCCGACATTTTGGTTCTATCGCAAACTTAAACGTTCGCTGGCGGAAAAATGTCCGGCATATCTGGATTCAAAAGAAAATCGTCTACACGACAAAACTCTCTGGATTCAAAAGTTTCCGGATTCAAAGTTTCCACTTTAAATTCCGGTTTCGAAAAATCCGGAGACATGACCAAACCGGGGAGTCTTAATTTCGGATTCATCCACTTCTGTGTAAACGACAAAACCAATCAGGTACTAAAACCTTTCGGATTCGTCACGAATCCGGAACAATTTCCTCTAGTGTAAACCTATAGTCTCAGACATTGCAGAATTTTAACTCATCGTGAAGGTAGGCGTAAAATTGACACTTGACAATTTTGAAATACATTCAAAAACATATCTATTCAGGAGAAAGCTTTTTAACTCTTTAATTTTTTTACTGAGATGACAAAATTTTTAAATATCTTGAAATTTTAATAAGGCTATTCCTATAATTCCTCCTCTGGCATGGTGGTGTGCAGACGACTATTATTCATCTGGGTATTTTCCTAGGACGGGCTCTATGGACTGTTATAGTACCACCAAACTTTCTTCAATTGTTATTGGTTTAAATTGATCACGAGGCACTGATGCTGCATGTTCATCCGTGACCCATTGTGCCCGTCCGCCGAAAATACCCGGATGGATAGTGGCACTGTCCGTGAAAATTTTTCTGCAAACAATTGAAATTGAATTAAGCGGGTTTTGTCTGTACATGTTTTCGTTTTCAAAGTTTACATTTTAACGGATTTCAGTGGGAGGCAGGGTGGCCTCACGGTTAGTGTGCTCGACTCCTGAGCGAGCTGAGTGGTCCGTTTTCGAGCCCAGGCGGGGTCATCGTGTTGTGTTCTCAGGCAAGACGCTTTACTCTCACAGTGCCTCTCTCCACTGTATAACTGGGTACCGGCGAATTGTTGGGGAAACCTAAGAAATTGCGGGGAAGTGATTATTATCTGCGATGGACTAGCATCCCTTCCAGGGGAAGTATAAATACTTCTAGCCGCTTCATGCTACAGATACTGGGATAAGCTCCAGGCAGCTATGAGCCAGTCTTGGCTCCAAGGTTTCATTTATATTCATCTAAAAAAGGTTGAAAATAATTCATTGTGATTTTTGAACTGGGCAAAAGCTTGTTTAAAAATTTTGACATAGGCGATTTTCGTAACTCGCCGTAAATCGTTTTCTGCATTATTAAAACTCCCAATGTCAAAATTCAGATTAATTTTTCGTGATAGATTATTCATGTGGTTTCTGAACTATTTTTCTCCAAATTTCTTGAAATTCTAACCACAGGGTCGTTAGAAATCGGCAAGTTTCTACAAAAGCAATCGTCTCAATTTTTCAAGAAACTGAGCATGCGCTGCATTTAACTGAGACTGGCTATGGTTATTTCGGTAACAAACAAAAGCTGAGAATTGCTGGGTCCTTTGCATCGTTACCGTTTCTAATATATCTTTGTAATAAAAGACTAAAGCCATCAATACACTGCGCTCAATTATAGAGAAAAAAAAACACAGATAATGCTGGTGCCGTGAGTAAATAAAATGATCGCTCTATTGACGACATGTTTGTTTCTTGAATGTCCTCGAATTGCATCAGCAAAAGCGCGCGCGAAAACTGTGTTCAGCCACCTTCAGATTTGACGCTGAGAAGAGAGTCTGTTTGGCTTGGGAGGTCTGGATTTTAGACGTATTTTTCATAACACAGTTTCACCCAAAATTATATTTCAAAATTGATATAAAAATTTAGATTCACATTGCGCAGTTTTCAGCAAAGCAGTGGTCACTTTTCCTCTCTATCCGGAAAAATTAACTGTGAAAACCTGGGCGGAAAGGAGCAAAAGTAATCTTAAACCCAGACCTCCTACGGCCAAACGGGCTCACTTCTTAGCATCAAATTAAAAGGAGACTCAGAGACACTATCAAAATGTAGCGCACGCGCAAACTTGATCTCTCTCCTTACATCGGAAAACAATAGAACTGTCACTTGATTATGTCATTCCGACGAGTTTTCCATGCGATAAGCGCTATTTACATTTGATCCACCGCTCGAGTTCTTACAAGAAAATAGTTGCAAGAGTGAGATTACTAGGGCGAAGGAGGGCTGGAACTAATTTAGGGCGCTTTCCATTCGACCAAAAATTCCGGAAATTCCAGGTGGGGGAGCGATTGGAACAGACATTCCGAAATTTTGGGTTGGCCTAAAATTCATGGCTGATCCTAAAGCTTCTAAATATAATATTGGTTTACTATCTGACAAACGACATATCATACTTTAACATTATTGCAGTGGATTGACCTCAACAAGCTTTAATTAGTGAGTAAATGCATGTGACCTTCGTGAAATGGTAAAATGTGAGCATAACCACTCAAGTTGACAGCTCGCCAGTAATTCGAAAGTGACTCTTAAACTCGTTAGGAAAATAAAGAGGCATCGTACTCTTAATGTAGGCGCGGACTCCTTTTAAATTCTTACGATAAAAATTACATTGTTGTCCTCGCCTAATACATCACTTATTTCAACTTCAGAGCCGTCGAGCAACAACAAATTAAAGCAAGTAAACAAAGGTAAAAGAGTCCTCCGGTTGATTTCTCATTTTCGTGCGAAACTTGGAACCTGATGAATACTGTTCCATTCGTCGCATGGAATATAGGCTTTTGTACATTATGGTTTTATTTCCCCACTAAATGCTCCATTTTTTTCCACTAAAATGCTCGGTTTCCCCAAAAATGTCACTAAAATGCTCTTTTAATGCTCATACATAGGGGTTTTTAACAATTTTAACAAAAACATATACTTAGTATAACAAGTTAAGAACAACGTATGTAAATGTTTTTATACACCAGAAGATAATACTCTGTTGATCCGTTGTTCTGTTAATCCTTTGTCCCCTTTCTGTGATACTTAAGTGAAGATGTCTTATTTTCTCGTAGAAAAGAATTTTTATTTCTATATATATTTTGTGGAAAGAATATTAATTTTCCGGGAAACTGCCACTAAACTGCTCGAATAATGCTCAATGCTTTTTCCTTAATAAAATACTCGAAAAAAATGCGACAAAAGCCTAATGGAATACCAGGAATTTCAAACCGGAATATTTGGTCGAATGGAAAGCAGCTTTATATCAGCGCGAGTCACCATATTGAAAGCGAGGATCGATAGCGTGGCTTCAGCCCCTCTGTGCCATTATACAAGATGGAAACTTCTTGATTAAATTAATATACTTTTTACCGACTTGTTTTACCATCTCTAAATTACCACATCATTGATATATCTTATCTCCATTTTGTGAATACCTTACGCTTTAAATTGGTGCATGTCAAGCCGGTTCATCTCCTAAATTCAACAGGCACCGGTCGAATAGTTTCAGAATTGCCCGTTTAATAAGTTACACAGCGGGTGGTTTTACGCGCGGTCATCAACGTACAAGCTGCTTGAGACCCGGTTAACACCAACTGAAGTTTCAATTTATGTTGAATAAAACATGATGTTTTTTACTTCTTATGCAGTTGGTGTAGTTTGACATTTGCCAAGCTAATTATAGCGCCTGCAAACTTTAAAGAGAGAAAACTAGCTGCTGAAAAAAAAAAAAATTAAATACAAAACTGACATCAAAATTCTTGCTAATCCCTGGTTAGCTGTTAATCATCGGGCTTCAAACAAACTGGACAATTACTTGTAAAACACAAAAAACTCAAAAAATCTCGATGATCAACTTCACTTTCATCTATAACCGCAATGGCCTGAGTACAAATTTGAATTATTTCATATATACGTCACATCATGTCACTCCTCACGGGACTATGAACTCAATAAATTGACCTCGCTCCCAATGTGTGGCTTCATAGCCAGTTGGTAGAACATCGCACCGGTATCGCAGGGGTCACGGGTTCGAATCCCGTTGAAGCCCTGATTTTTTCAGGCTTATTCTTTCCAGTTGCTTAAATTAGAAAATTTACTGCGATGATCGTGTTGACTTTCATCTACGACCCCAGTACAAATATGAATTATTCAGTCATATATATGTCACATCATAAAAAACTCTATAAGCTAAATGACGCTATCTCTTTCCTTCTCTGCAACAAGCACGCGAGCCAACCGGAAGGCTTTTTATTTTTGTCGTTTTTTTTATTGAAAGCAATACGGCAAAACGAATCCACCACCAAAACATGCCGGATTAAGTGACAAATGTTCTGCAGCTGTTTATAAGGTCTACGAGGGCCTATTTTGAGTTAAGAATTATTATTTTAAAGTGGTCTTTTCCATCCGTTTTACAAACAGCTGCTGGAAAACCCATAAAAACCCATAAATGGAAATGTTCTAAAGAAATATGTTTTCTAATTAGACATTAACGTATCACCCGTCATTGCTAAAACTGCGTAAACCAATCAAAAGCGACAATTTTCCAGTGCCGCGATATTAGCGGTATTATAAGAGCAGTCCGACTGCGAAGTGTAAAAAGATAAGCGTTTGGTCAAGAAGAAAAGAGGAAAAAGACTGACTGGGTAAGGATCGTGGCTCTCAGAATGACAAGTTTGAACGCAACAGTAACTGGAACACAGACATCGAGATGCTTCAATGTTACAGCTCAAAAAATTGCAATAACCTTCGCTTACTGCGTGCTTGTAGTTGTGTCGGTGACTGGGAACACTTTTATCGGAATTATTGTCTACAAGACGAAAACTATGAGGAAAGCTATTAACTTTTTTATCGTAAACATGGCCATGTCTGACCTGCTGGTTTCGCTTATCCTGTTTCCGCGAGTTGTAATGAGATTATATCTAGATTCCTGGCTGATCGGTGGTCCTCTTGGTCAGGCCTTATGTAAGCTGGTTAACTTTTTAGCAGACGTCTCCAATGCTGTGTCTATTCAGAGCCTTGTTCTGATAGCAGCGGATCGATTTGGAGCTGTGGTATATCCCCTCCGTTCCTCCGTCTTCTGCTCAAAGCGGCACCGCTTGTTCATTCTCGGTACTTGGATCGTCGCGTTGGCTATCCACTCCCCAAATCTTTTTGCCTTTAAACTTGTCGAATATCCTGAAGGGCTGAGTTGTGTGTGGAAGTGGCATGAAGTCTTTGGGGAGTCCTCGTCCTATGAAACTTACTTCGTGGCAATGATGGTTACATTCAATTTCATCCCTTTGGTGTTGATAGCCATACTTTACATTATCATCTATATAAAGCTCAAGTCACAGAAGATTCCTGGCGAGCAATCGGACAAAGCTGGACAACAACGCTTGCAACAAGAAAGAAATGTGTTAAAGATGGCCATTGCTATTGTGTTGGGGTTTGCAGTTTGCTGGGTTCCTTACATCGTTTGCTGGTTTCTGATCTTAAAGCAAACCTTCGACATACGGTCTTGCCGCTTCGTATATTACAGGATTATCACTTTCTTTATTGCACACGCAAATTGTGCTATAAACCCTTGTATTTGTTTTGTTTTTAGTGAAAATTATCGTCAAGGTGTAAAAAACCTTCTTCGCTGCCTTTGAGTGTGCTGTGATCAAGTAACTATCACAGCAAGTAAAATTCCAAAAGATGATTAGAGAAGATGTGAAATATGTAGACATGTTGTATTTAAAAGACCTTATTCGCTGTGCATGTCTCGAGGGGGGGGGGGGGGGGGGGAAGGGGGGTGGTACTTAACAAAGTTTAATACGGGGAGGCTCCGCCCCGAGGCCCAACCCCTTACCCTTTTCTATACCATTTTGGCAGAAAAGGTACCCCTTTTTATATACCTTTTTCTTGGAAAAAGGTACCCCTTTCACATACCTACTTTAGGAAGTCTTGTTGTCATTTTCATGTAGCGCTTAATAAATAAACTGATACAGCCATAAGTGGCGTCTACTCGAAATATTGTAATTAAAGGTCCTTAATGACTGATTTCCTTACCCTTTTATATACCTCAACTTGTGAAATCCCTACCCTTCTATATACCTGAAGCCTGAAAAGATACCCCTTTGGGTCGGAGCCTCCGGGTATAGGCCATTATAGGGAGTACCCCCCCCCCCACCCCGGGTGCGTGTACACTTTATAAACTCTGCAGAACCGGTTTTAATCTGTTCTATGGGCAATGGCCTGACAAGGATTTTGTTGTTTGTTAAAAAAGGTTCAATTGAAATGAGACTTCAAATAATATCTCTTCAAAATTGATTCGTACGCGTACGTTACTCAACCAAGAGCTAGACGAAGTACCTTTCTAAAGCCACAAATATGTAGGGCGGTTTTAACCGTTTTTTAAATATCTTTTTGGTGGTTACTTTGAAAAAGCGACAAGTTATTTAAGTGAGCTATAACGCAAATATAATTTAGTCAGGTCATTTATTCATTAAAATCTCTGTTTTAATTCCATTACCCCGTTTTATAATTTTTTACTCACTCAGTTTCAGCCAAGCAAATGAGACGTCCTTCTTCCTCTCGCGCGTTTTTCACCTGGCATCTAATCTGGTTATTTCATCGCCACCGTTCTCTTTGTTCGACCCACGATATTTAACAATTATTCCATGAGCGCGCGTTGGATATTTAACAATTATCCTGCGAAATCGCGCGGAATATCGTCTGATACTTAGCCGGCCTACGGCCTCGTCGGCTAAAATCAGACGATATTCCGCGACATTGAGCAGGATAATTGTTTTATTATTCAACAAATTGATAACAAAATTGATTTCCAAGCTCGTAACATTTTTAAACCCTTCTGTCGACATTTTTTCACTTCACTTTTTCTTCCCACGTACGAAGCTACGTATTACCTACGGATGACAGATATCGAGAGCATCATGACCACATTTGGATAGTGTTACAATTTGTTGAATAATAAGAGATGATAGATAGCCAACGAGGCGCGTAGCGCCGAGTTGGCTATAATCATCTCGTATCCAACAAGCGCGAGTGGAATAATTGTTTTATTAAAAACGACCCCAAAATATAGAAAACTAGACTACAATGAAAACAGAAAAGCCCAAAAAATCACGCATACGCTCGCCATTTTTGTAGATCATGGTATAATGGCTCATATACCATGATGGCTAAGCCAATGAAAACTCTCGAATTGCATTATCCAATGATATCCAGTTTTAAATAATCAATAATAGCCCACAGCTGCATCAAACATAGTCTCCTCCGCAGCCGTTTTTTGGGATGTCACGCAAGCGTTTCGTGACATCCCAAAAAACGGCTGCGGAGGAGACTACATCAAACATTATTTCAAAACAAAAACACGCCACGTTTTTCAACGTTAATCTGAAGCTGATAGCGAAGAAAACTGGCCATACCAGTCATTATATATGCTGGACTTTTGGAAGAGGAAGACATGGAAAGCAGCATACACAAAACTGTGGGAGGAGGAAGGGATCAAGGCAAATTTACAGGGAAAAAAACGCAAATCAAACGCATCACAAAGCAATTTCTTGAAGTTGTTGCTGTGAAAGTTTTGATCATTGAAGCATGGCTGGATAGCATGGCTGCCGCCGACTGCTCCTTGCTGTACTTACACCCAACAAACTTGACGTTACTAGTTCTTTTAACTAACGGATCGGCGCCGTGGTGTTTCACCTGTTATGAACCACCTAAGATGTCGTAGGTTGTGTACCGCAATTCAAACTCTCCGTCGCTATTGGAAATAGAGCAAATTTTAAATTACCTGTATCAGAAAAAAAAAACACTATTAGTTATTGACTGCGGTTATTCTCGTTTCTTGTAATATTTACGAACGTTTTTAGGCCAAAAGGGGGATTTAGTTTACCAGATAAATTGGCCAGGGTTTGTTCGTTCTCGGTATTTATCTGGCTTATACAAAAATTCGCTTTATTTAAGGACAACGAAACATTTCAGTTGATACAAAGTATGCAGGATCTCTATCAGTTTAAGTTAAAATGCTTTTTTGTTTTTCATCAGAATTTATCACGCAAGTGAATTAATGTCTGTTGTTAAGTAAAATACCATCTGCCATGTAATTAATTATTTTTAGCTATAATAAGGGGATCTTCATAGAAAAGCTGGTTAAGATCTCCTGCCATTATATCTAATTTAGCAGATATAATGTAGTATAATTGTACATGTAATATAGTGGACAAATAAAAAAAAAATGTTGTATCTGTCATTAAGTGTTTTGACCAGTGACCAGTCGTTAAGTGTTTTGTTATAGCTCCCAGCTCAAAAATAGAAAAAAAAATAACTGCGAAGAAATCGTTTACTTGACGCCAGCTGGCTCACAAATTTGCCGCGGTTTCAAGGAGCACGGCCTGATCACGTGCGAGTTGAAAGTTCAAGTTGTTGTTTCCCTGAGGAGTTGGTGAATTTTGCTCGCCCTAGGGAGTTAGTGAGTTTTGACCCGAGACACGTGACACGTTCTACTCCAATCGGAAAACGTATGTGAGTTGAGAGGTATATTAACAACTTTGGCCGGCTAAATCGGGGTGATAAGCACAATTCACCTACAAGCAACCAAAGAGAAACAAAATGACTTCCCGTCAGTATAGGTTTCGGCAGTTGACGTGCTGGTTCAATTCAGCTTCTGTGGTTCTGTCGATCTTTTCACCTCCACGCCCGTGAATAATTGCTAATCGTTGCGTTTTACAAACCCGAAGTTATGTAATATCAATCATTAAAAAACAGCCCTTAGAAAACACGCGCGCCGGATTGGTTAAAAATCGTGTTTCTATAACACGATGGAAACACTAGTACGAGCTGTGGACGTAATGATAGCGCGAGCAAAGAGAATTTACATTTTGATGATCAATTAAAGTTAACAAGTTGTTTTCCTTTTTTTCGTCGCGGTGTTCTCTAAAAGAAACAGGAAACATGTTCTCCTTGTTTCTATGGAGCTATAGAAACACTAGTGAAAGTTTGGAAAAACTCGAAAAAGCTGTGGAAACACTAGCCTACGGCTTGTGTTCCCACAGCATTTCTCGTTCTCCCAAACTTCCACTCGTGTTTCAATAACTCGATAGAAACACGATACGCTTTCTGTTTCTTAATGAACGACCGTGCAAGGCTGCATATCCAAACATAACCTGTTATCGGTAAAAGGGGACGCCTGATTGCAGGTTAAGACGGGGGTCCACACGAAAGCCGTATTTTGGCTGGGTATTATGTTTCTACAAATATCTCGTTTACGTTTCAAGCAATCAAGAATCTCTATGCTCATTTCACATATCTATGTTTTGGATCGTTTTGTAAATTTTTCGGTGACTTTTAGTCTGATTTCTCTTGATAACAAAGTTTAGACAACGTTGTAAATGTTTCTTAAATTAAATTAATTTTAATTGTGTAGTTATTAGTAACTTTAGTAATTTAATTTGTTCCTGAAAAGCCCCATTGGGGAGGTGACAATAAAGTATGTATGTATGTTTTTTTCAGGTATATTTGGAGATAAATAGTTTTTCACAAAGGATTAGTAAAATGTATGGAAATGGGAAATTTTGAAGATTTGGTGTTGTTTTAAAATTAGAGTTCGAAGTTAAAAATTGGTAGATACAATCTGGTAGGCATTTCTTAGACTCGCACGAGGCCTAGCCTCGTTTTGGCGCTAAGCTTGTTTTCGTCCTATAACGACATGCAATTGCTGTTTTCATTTGTTATCTTGACAGAAGTGTTAAACTTGTGATTTTCTTCACACCTATAAGTTTGACGGTAGCTCCAGCTTGAATGACCTTAAAAACTTTCTCTTAAGGCAGAATCAAATAATTTTTTCTTGTGTATTATTAATCCAAAAACCACCATACACCCTTTCATGATTTCTTCCGTTTAAACTTGCTGAGTGATTAATGAGTTTTAGAATAGAGGATGAATCTCCAAGAATAGAGGGTGCTTTCCATTTTATCAGATTAGATATTCTGACCAGCTGTTGTAAATTGAAGGGTGAGTGACATTTTCAGTCTTTTCAGATGAAACCGGGCGAACCGGGGGGAGCAGCTCTTATCATATGCTATTCCTTCCCCCAATCCCCCGCATAAGTGGAAGGTAACTGCTTAATAAAGAGCGTGGGGAAATGAATCGGTTTGTGAAAATGGAACAGCAATTTTTTGTAATTAACGACTGGTCCGACCCAAGGGCGTAGCTAGCCATGCAGGATGTTTCAAAGTAATAGGTGGGAGGGGGTCATACTGTGTAATAGTGAGGGTATATATACTCACCAGATTGCCATGCCATTTTGGCCACCACTTAAAAGTAATATTGTTTTTTAATAAATTAACATTGTTCTGCAGGATTATGGAAAGTTCATTCATTATTTTCGACTGAAATGCAGCCGAAAATACGAAAAATGTATAAAATACATTCTGCAGAGCTGAGTAGGACAGGCATCTTGTTTCTTCCACTTTTGACGATTGTTTTCTGTTTCTATTGCAAGGTATTTTAACAGAAGCGTAAATAATCAACATGGTTCCCATGTTGTCGCTTTGCGGCGTCCAAACTTTGGAATCAGTTAACTTCCAACTAAGATTCGGTCTACAGATTGCAGTTAAAATATTTTTGTTAAGAATAGACTTAGAAGCTTTTTATTTAAATAATACATTTAATTAGCTGAGTTAGCTTTTTTGAAGTGATTGTTATGTAGATTTTTATTGGTTCTGTTTGTAACTCTACTGTTGAACCGAATTTAATTGGAATTCTAAATTTTTTGTCTTGTATTTTATGTATTAATTTTAATTTCTTATGTAAGTTGTTGTTGCATATTTTTATAGAAACATTGCATTTTTTATCAAAATAAAAGTTTTTAAGTGTCCCTTATAACCTCTCTATGTGTTATCTGCTAATTATTTTTAGTATTGTGCTTGCACAGCTTGGTACGATTCTCTGATTGCCCGGTTTGTTTGGACTGTCTCTGGTATGTTTCTGCCCGCCAGTTTCGTCAGTTTTGCTAAAGAAAACATATGATATCCTACATTTTCCTCAACCACACATGTAATGATTTTTCGTTGTGTTCATAAATTCCTTGATCGACGTTATTATTTTTTACCGATGTATCTTTAACTTGGGAATCAGTCTTTAATTTTCCGTGTCCTATATTATTTTCGTTAACTTTTTTTTTTTATTTCAGGAAACTCCATTTCGTAGTTATTTTCAGGTTGATTAATTGATTTTTTGCGCCCATGTTTACTATTGCCTGCAATTTTATATCGCCTTTTGTTATTTACTGTCGAGTCTGGAACTTTTCCAGCTGTATTACGTTATTTATTCATACCTGACTGGCGTCAAACCATGCTATTATTC
>JAHPZR010012261.1:27500-30000 GCA_019787425.1 Platygyra sinensis | reverse complement strand
GTCACAGGAATAGCAGAAAGCTTAGCTCGGCTTGGGTAACGTAGACGTTAGGAAAGCCTATGATTCGGTTGTCTATACCTGGTTGGCTAAAGTTAGAGGATCCATCGCTCTCCTAAATGGTTATGTGGAACGATTTGCCTCCTCGCGGCTTGTTTGAACACCAAGATTGTTTGCTGTCACGAAGCAGGGATATGAGATCCCCAACCTTGTTCCCAGGATCTCTCATGATGAGATCTCCCGTTCGATCCGTTTTATCAAGTGATTGCCTCAAGGCGACGCCCTCTGTCCGTATCTCTTCACCTAAACCCAGTTGCCGCGGTTACTAGGTATCACCGAGGGATATAGGCTTTCAAAGGTAACCCACCTGTTATATACATACGATCTTAAGGCGTTCGCGTCAGCTGAGGCCAAGCTGAACAGAGTCCATGGGTCTACTAGCACCACCATGCAGGATATGGGCTTACTTTCGAACCCTACAAAGTGCAATGTCCTTCATTTCAAGATCTGTGGGGACGAAGCTAAACCAGTGATCCGTGGTTGAGAGTCTGAAGCCAGGGACCAGTTATAATTCCTAGGAGTTCAAGAAACAATGACCCAGGAAGAAACGCTGGCCTCTAAATGCACACCCAAGGTGTATCTGAGAAGGTTATCGGTGATATGGTCAAGTCCTCTGTCAGATGTTAACCGAGTAAGAGGACTGTAACCAATTCTCAATGCCAGTGTTAACTTATCTGATGTGAACTCAACACTGGGCCAGGCCAATTACAGAATTGCGGGTTATCGACAGAGAGGCTAGAAAGATCATCTTTGAAAACAGTGAGAAGCATCCCCTCAGCTCGACGGCGGTCATGTATTTGGCAAGAGAGAAAGGAGGACGTGCCTTGCGCTCAGTTGAGCTTAAATACATGTTGACCAAGATCAAGGCGGCAGTGAAGCTTTATCAGAACATGGATCCCTCTGTGAGGGCAGTGCAACAGTTCCAACAGTTCGAAGATTGGGCGGTGGAGAAGGGGCACGCGTTGCTAATGAAGGAAGCGCATAAGTTTGGTGAAAACTGGGCACGAACTTATCTTTGGAGTACCCTAAACCATCGTGCCGGTCTATGAGCGATCCTTAGACGGATGAGACGGAGATCAAAGGGACAAAGGTGAAAAAACATCTCAAGAAGGCAGATATGAAGAAGCAGAAAGAAACGATCAACAAGGAGAAGTGGCACGGTGCAGGCCAGGGGACAGGACAGCGAGCTAAGTAAGAGTGGATGCTTTGCTTGGCTGCGCGATTGGACATGGGCTCCTACCCATACCATCGCTGGGGTAATGGAGCTGTACGAGCAGCTCACGCCCACTAAGGTGTACACAGTCCACAAAACAAGTACAACATAGGACGCGTCACCTGTAGGCTGTGTGAGGAATCTCCTGAGACTCTCAGGCATGTTGTAGAGGGGTGCTCTGCATTGGCCTAGTCTAAATATGTAGAAAGACACAACGCAGCACTAAAAGTCCTTTTCTTTGAGATGACGAGGGTCTGACGCTAATTGAGTCAGATACCCCTGGTACTCGTGTGCAGTGCCCAAACCCGTCTACGAGTCACCTGAGGCACTAGCGCTTTGGGATGTCCCAGTTTATGCGGAACACACCATCGTCAAGGCTAACAGAGTGGACGATCGATTTGTGAAGAACAAGAATAAGAAGGTGTGGGCTGTGGAGACGTTCTGTCTGTGGATGGAACATCAGGAAAAAAAGTCCGATGAGAAGACGGTCAAGTACGGGTTTCTGTGATTCCAGCTGAAGAAGCAGTACCCTAGCTATGACGTTGAACAATGTAACATCATCATAAACGTGCTAGGGGGGCGGTCAAGGGATCTAGACCTGACAATGAGGAATCTCTTTGGCAGCAGGGGCTATTGAGAAGGATGCAGAAGGCTACCGTTTCCAGTTTACTCAACATAGTGAGAACGTTCAAAGCTATCGTCACTTGATTTTCCCTGAGGGAATAGAATAGGATCTCAATATACTTTTAGTATAAGAGAACGTTGGACTGTTTATTAGATTTTGAGCTTCAGTTATCTTAGGGCGCGTTCGTTTGGGATCAATCTGGAATAAGAATAATTGGAATAATGCGAGTAAGCGTTTGTCTGGGAGCTATTCTTATTCCGGAATACCTGGATTTCCATTCCGGCTATTCTGCTCCCAGGAGCAGAATAGCCGGAATATATTCCGGAATATATTCTTATTTCGGAATATCCCAAACGAACGCGGCCTTAATTTATTCAGTAGTTTTCTTTTAATATGCATAGTTCGTTCAGACCGCATAGGTTACGCTGTGCGCCCTATGCAGTTCTATTTCGGCATCCATACGCTTATCAACTGTTCATAGTAATAGTAATAGTAATAGTAATGGTAACGGTAACGGTAACGGTAACAATAATAGTAACAATAATAATAATAATAATATAATATCAATTAAAATTGTATCCTGCTTAATTCATTGAACTTTTTCC
>JAHPZR010012261.1:10000-17500 GCA_019787425.1 Platygyra sinensis | reverse complement strand
AATTGAGTTGAAGATAACGAGAAAATTCGTTAAGTGTACTCCACAGCAATTCTCTGAAGTACAGCAACGATTAGAGAGGAAAACTCGACTGAAATTGACTCAGTTTTTACTTAAAATTGTACAGAGAGACACACAGGATTACGCGCCATTACAGCGCCGAGCAACAAACAACCAAACAAACTCTCACAACTTCAAAAACTTCAATCGAATTTACTTACAGTAACTTTCCTTGCCATCTAAAGGTGAATAGAGGTAAACTTGCGTTAATTAATCGTCTTTGGAGGTGAAAAAAAAGCGAAAGATTGACGATAACCGCTAATTCATTTACGAAAATAGATCAACTCGATGGATTCCGCCCGCTGTAGCGGTCCGTATGAGAGAATTCCGCCCGCTCCAGGAACCAATCAGATTGCAGGATTTGTTGAATTCCGCCCGCTCACGAGCCGAAAAAAAGATAAAGTCGTATATTAAAATTAAAGCTCTTTGTTTGTACATGTGTAGATTCAGGTTGATTACAGTGTGGTAATTGCTGTTACAATTTTTTTACAGGAATAAAACATGATGTAACAGTGTGGTTACATGTATATGACAGGCTAAGGGCTTCTTTGAATGTATTACTCAACTCAAACTTCAACATCTCCCTGGGCAACCCTCCAGGGCATTAGACATTTTTAAATTTCATTCAAATGCACCCCACCTTAGGCCTGGGTCAAACACTGTACTTCACATGAGCCGAACCTAATGGCTGTTTGGGTTGACTCAAATAATTAAAGGGGTGGCGAATGGTAAAATCCGAGACTCGCCGAGACGCCGAGACCCTTGTTTGAAAATCCGAGACCGAGACTTCAAAGTTTTAACAAAATCCGAGCCCGAGACTCTGTACGGAGAAAACCGAGCCCGAGCCTGACATCATTTTGTGAAAATCCGTACGTATGTTTCCTCCCCTCAATTCACTCGCGTGCTTGTTATTGAACATTTTGAGAGGTTTAGAAACGTCTTTTCTTACTCTTTCACTGAGCGTCATTTCAAGCTACTTAACTCAGCTTACTGTTTTCCCCGACCACGTTGTACTCTGCAAAGCTGGAAAAGTTCCGGAGATCCATACACTACGAGCCCCTATGTTTTCTTTATATATTTCGTCAATTTCTTATCTCGCTCCTAGATGTGGTTATTTTTCCACTTGCGCTCATATTTTTTGTTATTTTTCGCTTCACGCTCCGAAAAAGAAGTCCTTCATGGGAAGCCTGGAATGTTACCTACCAATGATTAGAGGCTACCATTATTTAATGGTTAACATAACTTGACATGTAACTCTGTGCTGTATACGAGGGAGAAATCTAAAATGGAGAGGCCCTTTGGAAGAATCAAAGTAAAAGCCAGGCCCAGACAGGAAGAAAACAAATCATTGTTCTCAAGAAAAACAAAAACAGCGTCGCAGAAATCGACAAAGGTTTTTTATTCGCTGCAGAGTCTTCACCCTAATTCTCCCGGTCGCGATCGATTTACTAGCGGGTTTATTCTTCTGTTTTCTTGCCTCAGAATTCCCTCTTGCCTTTGGCAGCTTTAACACTAAAAACAATAACAACCATCGCTTTGACGTTCTCAGTTTTCCTTGTTGAACGCACCTATACATATTTGAAAGACTGCTATCGTACGTTTTTAATCAAATAAACAATTTTATCATGGTTTTGATCGAAATCGTTGGCCAACAAACAAAAATCTTAGACTCCGAGACCCTGCGGCCAAAAATTCGAGAATCCGAGACGCAAAGAAACACAAGAAAACGAGATTTCGAGACTCATTCAAAACGCCTCCGAGATTTCGAGATCGGAACAAAAATTTCCGAGACCCTGAATTTTCCGGGTACCATTCGCCACCCCTAATTAAAAGAACTCCTGTTTGAGTCAAATGTCAAACTTATTCTGTTAAACTAAACTGCTACACTAAAGAAATAACAAAAGCAGTCTTGTTGGTCAGTGGTTTTTCAAGGTAAAGTCAAAATGGTCCCTTCATAGTCCCTTGATGTGTTTGGTCCGACTAATGTGAAGATCAGCATTTGGCCCAAAGTTGGTCTTCAGGTGTTTTTCACGGCTGACCGGGCGTAAAGAACACCTCAGCGTCTCCAGATAAAATCAGTCAAACTTATAATTGGGTCAAATACTGACCTTCACATGAGCCTAATTGGTTTTTGTAATTGGGTTTGGCTAATGTGAAGTACAGTGTTTGACCCAGCCCCTAGGTCCATGCTACAGGTACACAAACAAATGCCCAAACAGACATTGGAAAATACATAGCAGAAAAGAACAAAACATCAGCCTTGAACACTGACTTTCAGCATCCACTGTGACAAGAATGAATAACTCTTTTACGCATATTATTACACTAATAATAGTGACTAGATTTTCACTGCCGAGACTTAATGTTTAACTTCAAACACTGTACAAACGTAAAGCAGAATTTTGTCCTAATATAACAGCAAGAATGATTTTTTTCTCTCCTTTAGGCTGAATTTGCCGAACAGTCAGCCCCTCTGGATGATAAAAAAATGGAGGAGGGTTCAGGTCCTTTTGGAGTAAGAAATAGAAGTGTATTGAATGCACCCAAGTTTGGCTGGATCAAAGGTGTGCTATTTGGCTGCCTACTCAACATATGGGGTGTTATGCTCTATTTGCGGCTCTCTTGGGTTGTTGGACATGCTGGGATAGGCTTGGCTACTGTCATTGTGCTTTTGTCTGCTGTGGTAACTACTCTAACGGCATTGTCCATGTCTGCAGTTTGTACCAATGGTGAGGTCAAGGGAGGTGAGTGATTAAATGAATTTCTTTAAACATACTATGCCAGCAACATGGGGTTGATCTCGCAGCGTCTATAAAGTGCCCGTGACAAAGAGAAGTATATGTTTATAATTGTTCCAGTCATTTGTAAGTTTTGCTCTCTTCCAGGTACATTTTACTCTTGTGAAGTAATCGTCTAATTTGGGAAGTTATCCAGGGAACATTTTTCTTAGGTTTAATTCTCTTTGAAGGGGTGTTGTTGTGAACGGCTTTGCAAGAAAAGACATGTCCTTCTCTCCCAGATTGTTGATGTTGTTGTCAACAAAAACTGAATTCCAGGGCAGCTAGTTTACTCTGCGCAAAACCTGTCCAATTTACATTTTTGTATTTGAAAACCACTTCTGATGGTTGTAATTAATGTGAAGTTAATGATTCTGTGATCTGAAGAATCAAGACTGTCGTCAATATAATTAGTACTTTTGGGGCTGTCAGTAAATATTGCATGTAGATCCAAGATTGACTCAGAGCATGCCTTGGGCTATCAATGACTTGCATTATTAGTCAAAGCGGTTCACTATGCAGTCATGTAAAATGTTGGACAACTGATTTAGTTGAAATGGTGAAATAACATTCCAGAGGGTCCCCTATACCTCTTCTGAAAACACCTTCACGCAGAAGTAATTGGCCCTCTTACGCATCACGAGAAATTAGAAAAACAGTTTCACGTTCACAGAAAAAAGCAAGCAATCATGTTTCACGTAAAAATACCGTGATCATATTCACGTTGCGCAAAAATGTACAAACACAATCATTACAAAAATGTATTTAAACATTTCAGTGGCTTGTCACGTTCTAAGTGTGTATTTCTGATTTCGTCTCTGTGAATAGATCGTAATACGATGACCAGTTTTGAGCTATGTTCTGGTTTATTAACTCTTTTTCCTTTTCAACCTTTCCCTACGCGAAGTGTAAATCGGAACTTGTTCTATCTCAGACTCGCGTGTGCGGCATTTGAAAGGACATCTATGGTTAACGGTGAAGGCAGCAACGGGCACTGTACACTCATGGTGCATATGACAAGAACTAACAAGTCTTTTTTGTAGAAAATCAGAACGTTTTTATCCCGGGAAAACACGCGGAAATTTCAAATCTCGAAACCATCAGTAGTATGAATCGATGATACATGCAATTGCATGAGCAGGCACCGCAAACTATGATTTCGTCCACAAAGTACCAAACGAGATATTAGAAAGTTGTTTCCAGCCATTGGAAGTCATTTTTCTTTGTTTGTCTACGAAATAATATTTAGCGGCATTTCTTTATTTGGAAAACGCAATAGTACTCAGCAACAGTGCTCAGTTTGGACCAGTTTGAAGCCTTAAGTTCTGCCTATTTACTTCCAAAAGCTTATACTTAAGACATGTTGAAGTGAACTGTACTTGGCAATCGGTCTTCCTACACCTTTATTGCTGGGAAAAAGCTTAATTTTGAGCTCTGCAAACACGGTACTCACTTTTCATTAATAATTGTTTTAAAGTGAACTCTTCCACACGGAATTGAGTGAGTACTGTTGCATTCACAGTCAGCGTGCTGTGTGAGACTTTTGTAAAATAATTTCGAAAAAGTACCATAAATCTCGCGTTGAAAAATATTTTGCTGGTTTTCTTAGTTGTTCTTTGAGGAAATTAAATTAAGAGTCTTCCTTCGCCGCTGAGTACTGTGCGATGACCAATGAATGCAGAGGTCACTACCCGAAGAGTAAAGCTCCTCGATCTTCTTACTCCCTGTAACGCGCTGTAATAACTGTTAAAGTGATCACTAAGATTGACTTAAATACCAAATTTGTAGTTTAATACTTGAAGTATCTGCACAACTGTACGTTGCAATGTAAAAAATCGTTATGTATCCAAATCAAGCGACGCCATTATCACTGCCATCATATACAAAAGTTTCTATATTATTTGAGATCAACACCTTTCCCGGTGGGTCCACTGAACCATGCATTGACAAATACCGCCGCAAATACGGAAAAGCCGTATAAAAACTCTTAGAAAAGCCTTTCTAATGTCATATGTTCACATTATCAGGTTCTAAATGCACTTGGGGCTAAAAAAAAAAATCATAATTGTGCATTTTTCCATGAGACTTGAAAATCAGACAATTGTGGACAAAAGTCCTTGGGACACCATAGGCGGCCCAGACGTTGTTTGTGATTTACATACGTGACAGTATTGCGTTACGTTTTGAGCCATTTAAAGATGATTTCCAGTCCGTACTGCGCAGTCTCAGTACCCTCATGTTTATAAACATTATAACGGCGCACTCAATGGAATGTGAATCGATGTTATTTGTTAAAAACCACATACCTTATCTTTGAGGCCTTTCAAATTATTTTTCCAACAGTTTCATTGAGTTTTACAGCTGCAAAGTTGTTTCATCAAGTGATATGAGAAAGAACAAAGCATTAAGCTTTGACCGCTTCGCATCCATAATGGCGGTTGTTTTTAAACTTCGAATTTACTTCATGTAAGTAGTTGCGAAATGTTCACATTTCGTGACGTCTTACATGAAACAAAACAAAAAACGTAAACAAACTCTCGAGAGTGCGCAGTACGGACTGGAAATCAGCTTTAAGAGAATGTATGAAAATGGTTCGAAAATCGCTCTAAATTCTAACTTGTAGTAAAGAATTTAAATAAAAGAAGCTTACCATAGTCTACGCTTGTGTTATTTTGAAGTCTTTGTGGCAGCTGAGTCGTTTTAAAGTCGTTCTAGAGCCATTTTGACGTTTTAAACTTTTCCAGGTTTGCTTTCCATTAAAGAGAAAGGAAAGTTCAAGGACACTTCCGTAATTTAACGAAATTATCCGTGTTTTAATACTGAAGTTTGAAAAAGCGCTGCTTTCATTTTAAAAACGGGTTACTTTTCCCCGCCCCTCCAATACAATGTTGAAAATCCGGGGATAGGGGTGGCGAGGTTAGGCAGGTGAGGTTGTATTCGCGTCTGACGTGTGCTCAAAAAAGCCGAAAGTGGAAATTTGTCTCACGATTCTTGTCCGTGATCACAGATGCTAGGCCCTCCAGCCGGGTTCACTGTCGCTGTGGTTAGTTGTCGATCAGTTTTTCATCTGCAAGCGCATCGAATGGGCAGGTTTTGCATCTAGTTTGGTGTAGTTTACGAGCTTTAATGACGCTAAAATCTCCAAAAAAGTGAATATTATTCCCGCAAAAGTCTTTGGTTCACAAATCACGCGAAAGTAAATGCATATTTCACGGATCACGAAAAAATCGAAAACCAGTTTCCCGAGGACGGAAAAATATAGATTCACGAATCACGGAAAAAATAAATTCTCATTCACGCTTCACGCAAAGCAAAAATGCCCATTCACGCGTCACGAAAAAAGTATAGGGGACCCTCATTCCAGTCAATGTCAGGAAAATTAAAATTGCCCAGAAGAAGAACACGAGAACTGTTGGATAACTGTAAAATTTTTCAAGAGATATATATAGATTACTTCATAGAAAGTGCAACGTACGGATTTTTATTCACGAGTTGCAAAACTTTGCAAAACGAACGAGTGAGCGCAGCGAACGAGTGAGTTTTCAAAGTTTTGCAACGAGTGAATAAAAATCCGTACAAAGCACTTTCTATGCTGTAATCTGTTTATTGTATATATAACGAGAATTAAACACAACCATTAAATCAGTTTTAGTTTTTTTCCGGCACCATAAGTTTACATGCAGAACGCTGAGAACGTAATGAATGACCGAGCGTAATGAAAAACAAATCCGCTTTCCAGTCCAGACACGGGCGTACAACGAGCCTACGCAAGCTTAAATATAATAGGGGAGAATTCGTAAATACATAGTGAGAAATCTTTTCGTTTGTCCATCATTACTGTCAGATTCAATCATGTCATGGCGACGTTTCGCGCTGTGCAAAGACAAATTCGCACTCTGTTGACTTACACTGTTTAAATTTGAATGTTCCTCCTTGAATGTTGTTGGCTTTCTGATGTTAAAGTTACTTCCTCGGTTTCTTGAATGGCCATTGATTCTCAAACTGAAGTTCTAGCGCTCAAGATATTTGTTAGATATATTCCATTGCTGTTTTTCCCAAAGGGAAGTAAAACGGGAACCGAAGCCATGTTATTGAGACACAAACTTCAAGCGGACGCTGATTTCAAGCCCGCGCTTCTCGGAAGCCATTAGAGTGCTTAGCTCTGATTGGCTTAGTGATTCTATCATGAACGGTGATTGGTTATATTTTTCACATGTGAAGAACGCTATACGCAAACCTGATTGGACGTATCGCTTTTTTCACCGGTGAAATATAGCACATACAGAATTCTATTTGCAAAGTTTATTACCTAAAATTCTCGCTATATATACAATAAACATTATTTTGTACTTGAGAAAGTAATTTTTGGAAGTTAAAACACAAGACTGCCAAGTGCTCCAAACTAGTGTAATGCCTGAAAATGAGCAATTACAACATTCTTGGGTGGGAAGGGTAGGGGATAAGCACCAATGTTTTTTTTACTATGAATGGTTAGTCTCTTGAATGTTGGATTTTGGAATCTACAGCTGTACACCAGATATAGTGGAACCCACCTTAGGGCCAGTTAGGTCTGTTCTGAGAAAAGCTCAGTAGTCATTTTGTTCCTTATTTACAGGTCATAAAAGTAAATTATTTGCTGTAAAAGCCCTTCCAGATACCAAATTGA
>JAHPZR010012261.1:0-5000 GCA_019787425.1 Platygyra sinensis | reverse complement strand
AATCACCACAGGTAGCCCAAGCTCTCTGGTTACCGTCAACATGACATTGCGTAATGGCGTTATTATAAGAGTTTGTATGGGAAATACATCGATCCTACGGAATAGTTCAAAATAAGGGGAAAAAATAATAAAATCGGCTTACCTTTTCTTGTTGTGTGTATAACTTCTGTTTCCATGGCGTTTGGAGGCGTTTTAGAGCGATTCTAGCGAGATTTAGCTTCTCTGTATTCCTCTCTATATATAATTCCTCAAGGTAGGGCACTCGAGTGACAGAGCCCAGCAGATCGCCCGAAGGAATCCAGCCATAAATTCGCCCCAAAGGATCCGATCGCCTCAAGATTCCGCCCAGATCAAGGCTAATAGATGCTCTAACCTTTGCTTCTCTTTATGGGATGAAAACGTCCGCCAAGGAGCAATTTTAGCGTGCAGATCTCTCAAGGCTTTTCCATCGATAGCCGTCGAAAGATGCGTTGACTCTATGTTCCGTGCACCGACCGTTTGAAATTAGCATAACGACGCGACCTTTGGGTTCAAATTACCTGCTAACCCGGTGGGAGAAGGTAAGATAGGTATAACAGTTGCGGTGGACAGTATCCCTTCCTCCCACCGGGTTAGCAGGTAATTTGAACCCAAAGGTCGCGTCGTTATGCTAATTTCAAACGGTCGGTGCACGGAACATAGAGTCAACGCATCTTTCGACGGCTATCGATGGAAAAGCCTTGAGAGATCTGCAGCTAAAATTGCTCCTTGGCGGACGTTTTCATCCCATAAAGAGAAGCAAAGGTTAGAGCATCTATTAGCCTTGATCTGGGCGGAATCTTGAGGCGATCGGATCCTTTGGGACGAATTTATGGCTGGATTCCTTCGGGCGATCTGCTGGGCTCTGTCACTCGAGTGCCCTACCTTGAGGAATTATATATAGAGAGGAATACAGAGAAGCTAAATCTCGCTAGAATCGCTCTAAAACGCCTCCAAACGCCATGGAAACAGAAGTTATACACACAACAAGAAAAGGTAAGCCGATTTTATTATTTTTTCCCTTATTTTGAACTATTCCGTAGGATCGATGTATTTCCCATACAAACTCTTATAATAACGCCATTACGCAATGTCATGTTGACGGTAACCAGAGAGCTTGGGCTACCTGTGCAATCACTTGTACAATTGTGTAGTGGACTCTCATGCCTTTTTCATTTTACAGTAGTTAACTTCGATGATAGGATGAGATCGGAGAGAGGTTTCTTCACAGATCCAGCGGTGTAAGCCGATGATTTTTAAAATTAAGTTCTTTTAGGAATGATTTTGATTGAATTATAATTATATTGTGTAGGTTACCTGGGCTACTTGTTTTACAATTTCTTTAAATGGTTTGGTTTATTTTCGCTTTGTTTGGTTTCGTTTGGTTTGGTTTCGTTTTGTTGGTTTCGTTTTGTTGGTTTCGCTTGGTTTGGTTTGGTTTTGTTGGTTTCGTTTTGTTGGTTTCGTTTCGTTTGGTTTCGTTTCGCAAACTACAGTAAGCCGAGTCTTAGCACTTTATGTTAATCATTCATCATTCATGCAGGGAAATGACACGAATTCTATTTTACGGCTTTGGAGAAGCACGTATAATTTGCCTAGGCCTGCCCAGCTCTGAAAATGATTTCCAATACTAACAGTGCGGCAGTTTAAAACAAACATTTTTTTTTTCTCTTAAACCGCTAAATTTTCAATTTCTTATTCAGATGGACACGACCTGATGACCGTTGGCCATTGCTTGCGTGATCATGGGACCGAGACTAAAAATAACTCTGACAGCGTGACGCGAAGCTTAAAATAGATTGAAAAAAATTACCATAGGGCACGGGGATATGTTCTCTCACCCTGATAGTCTCTTGGTGCCAGTTGGGGTCCGTGTGTTTTGTTTTTCAGCAAAACAGCGCAGTTACTAGAGGGAATGGGTTTGTAACCTAGCTGGCAGACATCAAAGAGGATGACAGAAGCAAACAAAGATGTCACTGATGTATGTTGGAAGGTCTACGACAGTGCACAATCTTTTGTTTTTCCCTCATACGCTATGTATGGATTACTTAACCAAAACGTTTCTATTGGTTGTTCTTCAGTCAGAAGGAAACAAAAATTGTGTTTTGTTTATGGCAAGAGACCTTTGTGCACGGCCAATGCCAAAAAAGCAAAAGAATACAACAAAATCTGCTGGGTTTCAAAACTATTCTCTCTATAAACTTAACCGGAATCAAATAATTTTATGCTCTATCAATGTAAAATTGCATAGTGTTTTCATAGTTTACAGAGCTCAGGTACAGCTTACTTTAGGATGAACTTGGATTCAGTCTTACTAATAAGTGGGAACGTGGCTTTGGCAAGCCTTATATCTCAGAAGCGGAGTAAAGTTCTGCCACAGCACCACTGAGTCGTTTTGCTTTAGACTGCTGGCAGTCAGTTTTTCTCTCAAAATTCAGCAGGGATTATAACGCGAGACGCTTTAGCCTAAAAGGATTACTGCCCCTCTGAGTTCGCGATCGCTAAACACTCGTCTAAGGGACCCTCTGAGAAAATCTTCAGTCCCTAGGCAAGACTCAGCTTTCTCTTTGGTTACATTTTAGGTGATGGAGGAAGTGTCAGGCTGGGGACTAATCGTGACAGCAGGAATCTTTGCATCCACCCTGTCATCAGCGCTCGCAAGTCTTGTAGGTGCACCCAAGGCATTTCAAGCAGTTTGCAAAGACAACCTGTTTCCTTACGTGTCGTTCTTTGGTGTTGGGTATGGACCTGGAAATGAACCTCGCCGAGGATACATCTTGGCATTCTTCGTGGCTGCGGTTTTCATTGCTATCGGAGATCTAAATGTCATTGCGCCCATAATTTCCAACTTCTCCCTCATTGTGTACGCGCTCATCAACTATGCAGTGTTTGCAGCTTGTTTGGCACGTTCTCCGGGATGGCGTCCCTCATTCAAGTACTACAATCAGTGGGTGTCATTGTTAGGGGCTCTGCTGTGCGTAGCCATGATGTTCCTCATTAACTGGTGGGCAGCACTGTTGACCTTAGTCATTGTCACGATACTCTACAAGTATGTCGGTTTCACAAAGCCTCAGGTAAGCTCGGCAGTAATTGACGACGAGAAGCTCGTAAATGAATGTAAAGTAGTTTTTAAGCATGCCTTGTTATCGCAAATTTGCCAGCTGCCCTGACACGCCGATAACAAGGTCCATAGCGAAGTAAACACGCACTCGGAAGCCTTCTACTCTAGATAGGTTACAGTCGAACGCATGGGTCGTTTGTTATAAGATGTTATGTCATTTAAGTCGTGATCGGTTGGGAAAAGCCCTCTGGTTTGCTTAGAAAGAGCAGGTTTCGTAGCATTTCTGTAACACAATCCTTGACTTTTCCTTGTCAATGCAGGTGAACTGGGGATCCTCCGCTCAGGCGTACACCTTCGTCCAGGCCCTGCACTATACTCGCCGTCTCGATGGAATAAGCGATCACGTGAAAAATTTCCGTCCACACTGCCTTGTACTGACTGGGAGTCCACAGGAGCGTCCTAACTTAACATACCTCGTGTCACAGATCACCAAAAATGTCAGTCTGATGGTGTACGCTAATGTGGTTAACAAACCTTTTGGAAAAATGCCTACAGACGACACGGACGCTGAGTGGATCAGAGAACACAAAATCAAAGCTTTCCGCGCAATGACTACAGGTCAGCATAAACTGGACTCGTCTATTCACTGGAAGAGTTTTTCAACAAGAAAATTCATTCCTCTTAAACTTTGATTCCGTTTTAGAAATGTCATTAGGGAGCTTACGCACGCACATTTTTGAGACGCGGACGGCAACCGGAAGAGAACATTTCGCGTCTTTAGTTTACTTCTTGTAATGGGTTTTTATTTCATTTAAATTTTTTCTTAGGGGCGCTTACAATGTATAACGGTGGGGCCTGTCACTTTTATTGCCCCACAAAGCACAAGGCAAGATTACAACGTGTACTTGTGATTGAGTCTTTCCATCTTTGTATTGGTTTCATTTCCTTGTTTTTATTTTCTTTCGTATCAGCTCCCAATCTTCGCACGGGCGTGCAGTCAATGATTCATCTGGCTGGCCTGGGCAAGATGCGGCCAAACACAGTGGTCATGGGCTTCAAAACCAATTGGACAGATAAGAGGCGCATAGATGAAGTAGTAGACTACCTTGGCGTCATCAATGACGTGTTCGAGCTCAATTACGGATTGATTATCCTTCGTATGAACGAGAAACAGAAGAAAGAATTCATCGTCGAGAATGTGGAAGAGGAGGGTGACGGAGAAAGTTCCTCGGATGATGACTCCATTATGAACAAAGACGAGTATTCCAAGGCAAAGCGTTCTCCTTCGTCGAAAGCAGCGACCAAAGAGGAGAGAGAAAGTCTCACAAGCCCTGATAACGTGTCTGCACCGGCCACGGAAGACGGAACAAAGCCGCAGCTTTTGAAGATCGCACTGAAGGAGAAGCAGAGGGGAACTATAGACGTGTGGTGGCTGTACGATGATGGCGGGCTGACAGTCTTGATTCCGTACCTCTTGACCCTGCATCGCGCCTGGAAGAACTGCAAACTCAGATTCTTCTCGGCGGACATTTGCTCCAAGCACGAGCTGAATCCGCAGGGACTGCGCATGGCAAATCTGTTAAAGAAATTCCGCATCGACGCCAGTTGTGTTGAGCAGACTGAAGGCGTCAACAAGAAGCCTTCCAAAGAGAGCATTGATGCCTTTAGACGTCTGCCAGTCGGCGTTGAACTCGGAGACAAACCGATTGAAGACCAAAAAGTTTTGAGAACCATCCGGATAGGGGAGCTGGTGCGGCAGAACTGCTCAGAAGACACAAGCCTGGTGGTGATCTCCATTCCAGTCCCCGTCACGGATGTCACCACCCCTCTGATGTACATGAGTTGGCTTGAAGTGTTGTCCGCTGATTTGCCGCCGGTGCTACTCGTGCGAGGCAATCAGACCAATGTGCTGACGTTCTAC
>JAHPZR010012260.1:0-10153 GCA_019787425.1 Platygyra sinensis | reverse complement strand
ACATGCTAACAAGAACGCTACAACGCCACACAACACTACAGGATGGGGATACGCAACTAAAAACGCTTAAAAAACAGCTGAATAGCTCCAGGTTGTTAACTATGTTAAATGTAATTTAACTATATTTAAAAAAACTTCAAATCAAACAAATTCAAGATAGTGCTTGTACTTCTCTCAGAAAATGTAAGACACAAGGGAAGAAGTACACTGCTGGTGAATTGAAGTCAGAGGATTATCTTCAAAAGTTGGTACACCTTGATGAAGGTTTTAGAGTTCTAAAAAATCTTAGAGGCTCGCCTCCTAATTATGAAAAATGTAAAAAAGGCTTGTTTGCCATGATTCGTCAACTAGGCAACCCAACATGGTTTTGCTCCTTTTCAGCTGCTGAAACAAGGTGGACTCATCTTCTTAAAACCTTAGGTAGAATTGTTGAGAAAAAAGAGTACACTGATGATGAAATCCAACAAATGACTTGGGAACAAAAATCACATCTTATTCAAAAAGATCCTGTCACCTGTGCAAGGAACTTCGACCACATGGTACAGTTATTTATTTGCGATGTTTTAAAGAGCAATGTAATGGCAATAGGAGAAATCACTGATAACTTTTACAGTGTTGAATTTCAACAAAGAGGAAGCCCACATATTCATGGTTTATTTTGGGTGAAGGAAGCCCCACAATATGAAAATAGTTCTGATGAAGAAATTGTGAACTTTGTTGACAAGTATATCACTTAATGCTATAAACCAGACAGTTCAACTGCACAGACATGCGAAAACATGTAAGAAGGCAGGGCATAAGATATGCAGGTTTAACTTTCCACTGCCACCAATGCCAAGGACAATGATTTTAACACCTCTAGAGAATTCCTGCTATGATGAAGAGACCCAGAAAAATATAAACGAAAATGCTGAAAAAATAAAAGAAGTGTCTGCACTGCATGTTCTCAATTTGAATGAGCACAAAATTAAAGTTAGTGAGAAAGTCAAAGATGAAATGAGGAGACTGAGAACACACATATATGATGAGGGTTCTGGGGCAGGATTTCTGGGGCTTTGCTCGCTGGCAGGCAACCAACAACTCTGCACCCAGAACCCTCATCATATACGTGTGTGTAATGTCACAGGACTATTTTTTGCCCTAGAATAATTTTTAATTGAAGAAATGTGCCGCCACTATAGAAACAATGGCTGCTGCACACTTTTCAAGAGATGTTCTTAAAATGTTTTAGGGTCCGATTTTGAATGAGGACCAACAATGGCTTATTCCGCCAATCAGACCAAAGAGATGGCTTGATTTTGAAATAGAGAGAAACAATTTTAATGACTGGCTTTGTGTATGGAAAATCAGAGTTCCAGGAAGCAACAGAGACCTCTTGAAATTTTTCCAAACAACAAAAAATAGCTTTATCGACGTTTGCAAACATGAGGTTGTGACTTTGAAGAGTGTAAAAATACAATTTGGGCTTCTTGTGAGATTTTATATGACTCGAGATGAAGAAGTCCTCCACATGGAGCATTATCTTAACCGGATGCAGCCAATAATCTTGAACGAACAAAACATAGACACATTAAACTACGTGTTAAATCAGTTTCTTGATGAAGTCAAAGGCGAGATAGAAGCTTGGTCCCAAAGAGGATCGGGCTGGGTGACTGACGAAATTTTGGAAGCGTTTATCAACATCGCACAATATCAACCACTTCGTGGTGGAAGCAACATGGAACTTCCCAAAAAGCTGAAGGTAAAAAAAGCAATAATTAACGTGCAGAACAGAGATGACGAATGCCTGAAATGGGCACTTCGAGCTGCATTATTTCCGCTACCACCAGGTGTAAAAGTTACAAGAACTTCAATCTGAGTTTAAATAAAGTTGTATGTTATGTTATGTTCAAGCTATCCGACAGAAGACGGCCTTAATTTTGCGGGCATTGATTTTCCAACTCCTTTTTCACAGATTGACCAGCTGGAAAAGCAGAACCCAAATCTTGCAATTAATGTATTTGGATGGGAAAAGGAACAAGTAATCGTTCACAGGCTGAGCGAAAAAGACCGAGCCATCCCGAGAATAAACTTGATGATAACGAAGCAGGGCGAAAAACACACATTACAGCTGGGTGAAAAGACTCACAGCACTATTGTTTGACCAAAGCAAGAATCGCAACAGCAAACATTTTTGTGAACAATGTCTGCATGGCTACACAATGAGAGATCTGCTTGAAAGGCACAAACGCGAGTACAAAGGGCTGCTGAAAAGCCCAACCAGAACAGAGATGCCGAAAGAGGAGCAAAACAAGATGTCTTTTACAAACTATTACAAACAGATATAAATACCATAGGTTGTTTATGCAGACTTAAAAATGTGTTTTGAGAAAGATAGGCACTTGCGAGCCAGACAATGAACAAAGCTTTACAGTAAAACCGGAAATGCATGAGCCATGTGGCTTTTCTTAATTGGTCGTGAGGAGTGATGGACAGACTTACAGCCCGTTTACATACAGAGGAGAAAAAGCAGTCTTAGTTTTTCTCACATGGCTACAGCACCACGAAAAGAAAATGCGTGAAGATATGGCGAATAAAAGGCCTTTGGCAATGACACAAGAAGATTGGCGAAAACACAGGAACGCAACAGAATGCCACATCTGTAACAAAAGCCTCGTCAAAGACCTTTATTGCGATTCAATGGCGGTATATGATCCTGATTCAGAAAAATACTGCGGCCAAAGCCACAGAAGATGCTACCATCAGGCAGCAAAAAATAAATATAATCCGTATGAAAGGAGAAAGCTGAAAGATGAAATCGACAAATGGATCGCGAACAACCAAGAAACGTGTCTGTTCTGCGTGGATCTGCTGCTGGTACAAAACTTCAAAGATTCAGTGAGAGATCACGATCACATGACAGGAAAATACCATGGAGCCGCTCACAACGAATGCAACTTCAAACTCAAACTAAACCCGAAAACGGCACTGATACCAGTAATTTTTCACAACCTGAAAGGCTGATGGCCACCTGCTGATGCAGGCAATGGTCAGGGTTCAAGGTGAGATCAAATGCATCCCAGCGAACACAGAAAAGTACGTATCATTTTTTCTGGGAAATTTGAGATTCATAGACAGTGTGAATTTTCTGTTGAGCAGCCTTGACAAGCTGGTGAAAGGGTGTGATGAGTTTCGAATCATGCATAAAACGGTGGCCGAAGAAAGCAAGCGGAGGCTGCTCTTGAAGAAGGGCATCTACCCATATGAGTACATGGACTTGTTTGAAAGGTTTAGCAAAACTGAACTCCCAGAGAAAGAAAAATTTTATTCAACTCTGAGCAGCAGTGGCATAACAGACGAAGATTACGCGCATGCGCAAGAAGTTTGAAATGTGTTTGGCTGTAAGACGCTGGGTGACTACCAGGACTTGTACGTAGCCACAGACGTGCTGCTGCTTGCGGATGTGTTTGAGAATTTTAGAAGGGTTTGCCAAGAGAAATACAGGCTGGACCCGGCTCATTATTACAGCACGCCAGGATTGAATTGGGACGCGCTCTTGAAAAAGACGGGAGTAGAGCTCGAGCTGCTGACAGATTTGGATATGCATCAGTTTATCGAGAGGGGGATGAGGGGCGGCATCTCAATGGTGAGCAAAAGGTATGCAAAGGCGAACAACCCGCTGATAGAAGGATACGACCCAGAAAATCTAAAGAACTACATCACCTATCTGGATGCGAACAAACTTTATGGATGGGCGATGAGCCTGCCTTTGCCAAAGAAAGGATTTCATTGGAAGCGTGTAATGCCAACAGAA
Source organism: Platygyra sinensis (assembly GCA_019787425.1). Taxonomy (NCBI): domain Eukaryota; kingdom Metazoa; phylum Cnidaria; class Anthozoa; order Scleractinia; family Merulinidae; genus Platygyra; species Platygyra sinensis. The sequence goes on along the minus strand of JAHPZR010012260.1, from coordinate 6,360 downwards.
GGGCAGATCATGAAAATGAAGCCAAATTCAAAGTAAGGATGGATTTTGGAAGTCGACCTCGAGTATCCTGAAGAGCTGCATGACAAACAATGACTACCCGCTAGTGCCAGAAAAGAAAGCAATAAGGATCTATCAGATGTCAGAATACCAAAAGCGCATGATGAATGGCTTGCAAATCGAAATGCCAAACACAGAGAAGCTGGTGCTGAGGCTTGAGGACAAAGAAAAGTATGTGGTCCATTACAAGAACCTGCAGTTCTATTTCAGTCAGGGAATGTGCCTAAAAAGGGTTCATCAAGTGATAGAGTTTGATCAAGAGCCCTCAATGGAGCCGTACATCAGGATGAACACAGAGTTTCGCAAGCGGGCAAAAAGCGACTTTGAAACAGACGTTTACAAGCTGATGAACAACTTGGTGTTTGGCAAAGCAATGGAAAACCTGAGGAACCGCACAGACGTGAAGATTGTAAGGACCTGGGAAGAAGAAAAGATCCGAAAGCTGGTGGCTAGCCCGTCTTATGGTGGTTACACAATCTTTGGAAACAACATGGCCCGCATCCACATGCACAAAACACGGCTGGTGCTGAACAAACCCATGTACACAGGCATGACGATTCTCGAGAACAGCAAGATCTTGATGTACAACTTCTACTACAACCACCTGAAAGGCAGATATGGGCCGAAGTGCAAGCTGATATACACAGACACGGATAGCCTGATCTTAGACATCCAGACGGACGACGTCTACAGTGACATGAGAGAAGATTGGAGCCTGTATGACACCAGCAACTATCCGAAAGACAACCCGCTATTTAGCCCCAACAACAAAAAAGTATTAGGCAAGATGAAAGACAAGTGCAGAGGTTTAGCGATAAAAGAAGTTGTGGCGGTAAGGCCGAAGATGTACTCGGTCCTGACAGCGGGCAAAAAAATATAAGGAAAGCGAAGGGGGTAAAAAAGAATATGATAGAAAAAGAGATAACCCATGAGCATTACAAAGAAGCTCTGATCAGGGGGAAACAATATATGCACAAAGTGAAAATCTTGAGGAGTGAGGGCCACGAGATGTATGGAATGTGTATGAACAAGGTCTCGATATCCCCATTTGATACGAAGCGCTGGATAGCAGATGACTGGGTGCAGACGTTAGCATATGGGCACAGAGCAATCAGGCAGGTGGAAGCTGTGTATTAGGCAGTACAACCAACAGCTCTTCACGAACAAAGCTGCGCTTGGGCCCGTCAGACAAATAATAGACAACCGGCTCATTAGGTTTAGTCACATTTCTTTTAATCTGGTAGACTTTCAAAGACCAGATAGGGTCAGTGGCTCTTTTTGTCCCGCCTTCAAGTTTGCCGGGCTGATACAAATATCTAACATTGACAAGAGGGGGTATTTTTTGTTCTTTCAATCCAACAGGCCTGGAATATTTTGTTGACGGTTTTGAGGCAACCGCCTTCTCTTTGATTGCAACTGCAGGCTTTTTGCTGATGAGACTTGTCACCTCATTGTTTAGTGCGTTGATAACATTGGGTAGCCTTTTAACCCATTCAGTAGACCGCTTGCCCTCAGGCAAAAGCATTTCCACGGCATACTGATAGCCAAACAGGCGCTTGGCATGCGTGCGGTTGAAACGCTCGACAATGGGCTGATCTCTGTGAATTTCAGTGCCCCAACGGCGAATGTATGTTTTGTGGTTTTCCATTTCTTTGGTCACCCTGCCCATGAACTCACGGCCAGGGTCAACCTGCAGCATCTGAGGCCCAGTCAAAGGACTGCATCGGTAAATAGACTGGAAAGCTTTCGCAACCTCAGCAGAGTCTTTTGAGGTCAGAGGCTCTGCCTCTTTGAAACGGCTAGCGACATCGACAACAGTCAGTGCATATTTGTAAATCTTTCTTCTACGTTTGTCATGGGGCAGAAAAACAAGGTCTGCCTGGTGGACTGAGTTAGGTGTCGCCACATCAAATTTTGGGCGAGGAACGTGTTGTGGCACCGGAAGATAGATCTGCCAGAGAGCTTGCCTGATAAGCCAACATTTGGCGGTATCTTCAGGAACTTTAGCGGCAACTGCTAATTTTTTGATTGCAGATATGCCTTTCCAGTAGCCCTGGGGGCTGTAGTATATTTTGGCAAGCTTGGCATCCATTTATTTATACAACAAAAAAAGTTTAAAGGAAAGAAAAGCTGCGTATCCAAGGCGCTACCACTAACAAAAAGAAGGTCGCCTTGTTTTTGCCGATCGCTTGGCTGATAATAGTCTGAGAACTTCGGCTCTTTTGGCATTGTCAATTTGTAGACTGGGTGCGACTGGTTGTAGAGGTTGAACGCGTAATCGGTGTTAGTGATGTTTTGCTTTGCTTGATCTTTAATTTCTCTGTTGGTTTCAATCCAGTCAAGGAGCTGCGTGCGCTCGCACGTGTAATTTGCCACATCCTCTTGATATTTTTCGAGGGCTTTGTCATGATGCGTTTTTTCTGCTAATGCGGCCTTTCCACCGCCACTCAAATATTGTGCGAGATAGTTGCCGCCAGTGAAAGCTGCCGCATTTATTATCGCCCCGCCGATCACAATAGCAATGCTGGCCATTTTATAAAAAGATCATATCTTTAAACGTAATCAGGAAGAATCGTCTGGTCTTCGAGATTCGATGCTTCCAGCCATTACAAGGGTGAACTTGCCATAGTTCATGGCACTGTAGCTAGGGTCGGCGGTGAACGTCTCTTTCGCGACCTTTCTTGCAATCCAGCTGATTCCGGCGGCTAAGCGAGTAAGAGTTGCGGCGTCCAAGATTATTTTGACGAGCTTGTTGTCAGAGAGCTTGCTGTCAGAGACATGCTGATATATTTTTCAAATTATTTTTTTTTCAATTTGAAAGATCTAACTTGATGTTTTATTTTCATCAAGCCTTTTCTCAAGTTCATGAGCCCTTTTTTCAAGATTTACAATCGATATCACATTTTTATGTATCTGGCACATTTGTTCATATATGTAGAAAAGGCCCACTGAATAAAGATTGTATTTTACAAAATGCCAAAGGAAGTTTTTAGCACTGTCATACATGTTGTATACTGTATTTATTCACTTATAAGGCGCACCATTTTTGCCGAGAAAATATGTTTGTTCAATCAGAATCTGCTCAAAACTCGGGGTGCGTCTTATAACCGAGTATTTTTGCGCAACAAAATATAATTTTTCCAAATTTCCCTAATAATCAATGCTAAAGTGACGTACGTATGTAAATAAATACTGGTAAAGGAAGAAACAAAAGACAAACAATGTTGATCACTGACTTTATCGGATTTGTTGGTTCTAAAAAAAAGCGGGGTGGCTCTGAAAAGAACGATTTGTTTGGAATCTCGGCTGAGCTCAGCTACTCGTCGTCCTCGGCCTCGCTGTCTGTCTCGAACTCATTGTCTATCTGCTCTTCTGGCTCTTCTGCTTCTTCCTGATCATCCCAAACCGCATCATCTTCAGTTCCATCGAGAGCATTGTTGATGCCACAGGACTTAAACGATCTCGTTATCAAATCAACTGGGATCTCTGTCGATGCTGGATCGATCCACCGCAACACCATCTCTTAACTGGGTGCTCACTTCTTTCCGGAAGGCGTGTAGCTGAACGGGCCATTAACCATCCAGGCTACATACTGCGCACGCACCTTTGCTTTGAATGGCTTGTTGATACACTTATCTAGGGGCTGAAGAACTGGAGTGAGGCCACCGGGAATTACAGCAACATCGACGTTCCCTCTGTCAAGTAGATCTGTAACTCCATCTGTTAAATGGGCGCGGTAGGAATCCAAAACGAGAAGTCCTCGACGCTCAGGCATAAATTGAAGATTCTTCCAAATCCACTCCTTGGTTCCTATAAGTTAGAAAAAACACTCTGATTAGAGAAATGTTAGAGACAGTTGACTTGCTACTGGGTGTTACTAAGGAAGTATTAAAACGTAAACAACGCTGAGTTGAAGCAAAGCGAAGATACTTGAAAGCACACGCTTGAAATAATTGACTCTACAACAAATTTAACAAACTACAAATGCCAAGAAAAATAACTCCGATGCGTGCTGCCACGGCGAACAAGTTTGTAAACAAAGCCGAGGTGATTTCAGTAAAGAGGGAACGTGCTAAAAAGCATGTGCTTGAAGTTATTGACGTCAGAAACAATCGAACAAATTCCTAACCTTGCTCCCGCAAACTTGACTACAAATTGTTCAAAAAATGTTATGGCCGCGAACAAACTAAAAATGCTAAGAAAAACAACTCCTATGCGTGCTGCTACGGCGAACAAGTTTGTTAACAAAGCTGAGGTGATTTCAGTAAAGAGCGAACGTGCTAAAAAGCACGTGCTTGAAGTTGTTGACGTCAGAAACAATCAAACAAATTCCTAACCTCGCTCCCACGAGATAACGCAAACTTGACTACAAATCGTTCGAAAAATGTTATGGCCTGGGTTAAATACTCCTAAAATGATAAAAGAAAAAAAACAAACCTTCTTCGTCCATCCAGGCCTTCTTGTGTACAGAAACCTGCATTCTCCTAGGTACCTCAATTCAGAGCTGACGAACGCCTTTAAATATCACCTTCGGTGGAAGTTTCTCACCATCCCCCTTCACTGCTAGGACGACCGTGAAACTCTGTTTATCACCTCTGCAGGATAAGATCGGCACTGTTCTGTTTCCAGTGAACTCAAGTGTTCTTGTGGCTGGCAACTCGAATCTCATCGGGGTTTCATCCATGTTTAGGATTTGGCTGGACTCATAGCCGCAACGCTGTCTGGCTCTCAGCACGAAGCGATGGAATTCCACTACCTTGTCCTCCATGTTTGCTGGAAGGTGCTGTGCCAAAGTCGTTTTACTTCCATGAAAATAGCATGGCGACTTTTCCATTTCGTGTACCACCCAGGGGACGCCTTGAACTCTGGATCTGAGCTGAGTTCGTTCGCCTTTAGCCGAATCATGATGCTGTTTACTGCGAGACCTGCAAATATAAAAGCAATGCTAACATAAACAACTTGTAGGAGTAATGTAAACAGTGCAGTTATCAATGTCATTTTCAAGTAAGCTGTTAAGTGAACAATTTTTACCTTGGCTTCTTTGATCGCTGAACCAGTCAGCTAACTGCTGATCAACTTCTGGATCTTTTGGCCAGTAGCGACCCATCGAGGCACGTTTTGCAGTCATCTTTAACTCGCCAGAGAACAAGACATGCTGTTGGTTTCTCCATTTACGCACCATCGATTCCGATATGCTGTATTCGCGAGCAATTTCACGATTGTTGTTGACGGCTTCCGCTTCTGCTATGATCTTCAACTTGAAATTTAGATCATAGGAATGGCGACGAGTGCTTGGCATAATTACGGTAAATTTACGGTGTACTGAACGAATGGTCGAAGATTAAGATAAGTTTTGCAACTGATGAATGAAAGATCTGTCAGATGAGTATTGTTTATAAATGTAATCAATTAGTATTCATAACTTAAAAACACTGTTTCCTGCAAAGGATGACTCAAGTGAATTAAAGAGTGTGACTTTTATGCTACTGTCCATGTGTGACTTTTTTGCTATTGTTTATAATGTGTGACTTTTTCGCTTTTGTTTTTAGAATGAAAGTACCGTTATTAATGGTAATAACTTTTGGAAGCAAATTGCTGTAAGTGCAGCAAACGTGGTCAGCAAAATTTCCCGTAATTCTGGGTGGGCCTTATAACAGGGTATTTAGGTGAAATTTCATTTTGCTTACTTGTCACAATCGTCTTCGAAAGTTTAGGGTGCGTCTTACAACTGAGTGCACCTTATAAGTGAATAAATACGGTATATAAAAAAAACTTTTTTTCAATTAGAGTTCATCACGAACGAGATCATTGAGGCAAACCTCACACAAAAGCTTTTCTTGTTTCAATTCAAGTCCATCATCCCAAAAATATCCATTACATTGTTCACACATTTTTTTTTTTTTACAATGGGTTCCCAAGTTTCTTGTTCTTCTGATGAAGTAGAAATGATGTGCCAGACTATTTTGAAAGCCTTTACTGTGAAGGTAACCCAGACCATAGCTATTCCACCGACGGCAGCAGATTTGATAAAGGTAAGTGGGATGTCAACTTTTGGCATTGTTTATCAATGTGGATAAAACATTCAATTGTCAGTCACACCTCTGAATTGCCCAAGCCTTTTCACCAATTTTTTTGTAAATGTAATTTTCTATGCCAAACTCGTGGTCTATCTCAAATTGATCATCATCAGGGATTAATATTTCTGCAAACCACCTCTTTTCAAAGATTTTTTTGTAAATGATCTCATTTTTTGAAAAGTGTAGCCAATTTTTTTTTTCTTTTTTTTTTTTATTATTCAATCGC
>JAHPZR010012259.1:7500-32147 GCA_019787425.1 Platygyra sinensis | reverse complement strand
AGAAAATAAAGGAGGACAAAGCCACAGGCGTATGTATCCTTCCCCACTGGCCAACACAGGCTGGTTTCCAATGGTGGAAAAAATGGCGGTCCGCAAAAGCGTTGTACTTCCACCCAGTCGATCCCTGCTACATCTACCGACCCTTCCCAACCAGATCCACCCTCTACACAAGCACCTCTCTCTCCTGGTCTGCCTCTTATCTGGGAACAACTGACCAACCATAGTATGTCCCAGACAGCAACAGACATCATAATGGCGTCCTGGCACTCTGTTACCAGCAAACAATACCAGACCTACCTCAAATGCTGGGAAAAGTACTGCCAATCTAAAGGACTTGGAAAATTCGAAGCGACAGTGGAAAATGGAATCGACTTCCTGGCAACTCTGTTCAGTGCAGGTTTAGGATATAGTGCGATCAACACTGCCCGCTCAGCACTCTCATCTGTGTTGGTGCTGCCTAACAACATAACCTTTGGCTCACGCCCGTTAGTAGTAAGATTCCTTAAGGACGTCTTTGAACTTACACCTTCCCTTCCTCGCTACAGCAGATCTGGGATGTTGCAGCGGTACTACAATATCTCTAAACGTTGGGCCCAGCATCTGAGCTCGATCTTAAGACCTTAACAACAAAAACAACATGCTCCTCTGCCTGTTAACCGGACAGCGCTGTCAAACACTTACTAAACTTGACACCAACTTCATGCAAATACTTCCCGACAAGATTGTGTTCACCGTTGGAGAGAAATTGTAGACGACCAGGCCGGGGAACACATCTCCAGCCAATTGAATTGACTGCTTACAACCTACCTAACCTACCCCCAACCGCTTCGTTGCAATACTCCAAGCTGCTAATCAGCTGCGCCAAGCCCCACAAACCGGTGACAATATCTACAGTCAGAAAATGGGCTAAGGCCGCGTTAAAGGAGGCCGGAGTGGACACCACCTGTTTCTCCAGAAATAGTGCCAGATTAGCGTCCACCTCATACAGCGCGCAAAGTGGTTTACCCCTCAAGGACGTCTTGAAAGCTGGCGGATGGTCTAACGTTGGGACCTTTGCTAGATACTACGACAAACCAGTGCAAGCCAACTTTGGCAGCCATATTTTAGCGCATTTTAACAATAGCTCCACTTAAGAAACTATATCGTTCTTATATGGCCAGTTGCCCTGACCATTTTGTTGATGTACCAAAACCATGAAAACAAAAACAAAACAACAAATATTTACAATGTACCCCATTTATCTTTCCATATTAAAGTTACCATCAACTCTACTACCTTGGTGGCTTGCATGCCCTGAACGTTCAAATCTCATGTAGCTCCGCAGTGACTAAGACTGAGGACGAGATAGAATTCTAAAATTAAACGAGACTTACCGGGAGTCGATGTTGACTGGTGACGAGAAAGAATTCCAATCAACATCGACTTCCGGTAAGTCTCGTTTAATCTTAGAATTTTCTTATGTGCAGTGTATGCGCACCAATGTACGCGTAGTACATCTGGAAATAAATCAATAATCAAATACAACAATATGTCGACAATACATCGGTCCAGTGTCGGTCAATATGTTGACCGATAAATTGGTCGAGTGTCAGTCGATAATTATGTCGACCGATATATCAGTCGAGGGGTGCACAAAATACACATGATCTGAAAATGCTTTAGTCAACTGCGATAACCTCAAATGAAAATATGCAGTGTGCAGTCGCACTTAGGCCTTATGTGAATTGTGCATGACATTATGTTAGCCTAAATTAAATTGACAGATTTGATGAATCAGGAATGTGATGAGTTAGCTCCCAGTAGTTGAAGTGTGGTTGTACCAGTAGTTGAAGTTGTTGTTGTTAGTAATAGTTGTAATACACAGTAAAGAGCAGAAGTATAAAAAGGTAGTGACACAGAACTGTACTAGAAACATCATTGGAATAAAAAAGTGAAATAACCAAACAGATGAGTGTTGGAGTTGATGACTGATTTCCCCTAAGTTTCTTCAACACTTACACAGAGCAAATACAAGGTACATCCAACACAGCATGTGGTGAAAAAAATCTCTAGCTGTCATCAATTTGAACATTGCTATTGAAAGTGGCAATGCGCCTTTAACTTTAAACACATTCAAAGAAGTTGAGCAGGACCAAAAGCATGTTTATCACATTGTCTACAAAATAGCCACATAGAGTACATTGGATCTGAACATTGTTATTTTGAAAGAGCCATTGCATATTTGTTACATGTAGCAAGCTGTTGATGATTCCTTTTGATTAACAATTAACACAAATCAAATAGTACAGCTTTACACACGATTTTAAGAACAACACATTGCTTTGATTTCAATTTATTCAACCCTTTTCGTTGTAGGTTTTACTTGTCAACTCTGACTTAGTGTCAATGAGAAAATAGTTTCTGTCAAAAACCATTTTGTTATAGCCAGCGATACACTAGTAGATTTCATACAAAAGTGAAGATACTTAAGAAAGAAAGAGCTGAAGTTAAGTTCAATAGACCTTTATCACACCGCGGCCATTTTGAGTCCCAGGAGAACAAAAAGCTTTGTTTTTGCACGTCCAGCCTCACACTGGATGAGAGGTTAGACGTGCAAAATCTTTTGTTTCAGCATTGCGTGATAAAGGTGTATTCAAGCAAATTAAGATCGAATTCGAAGATATCAGGAAACAGAAATAACAAGTTCAGTTGTAGAGATTTTTCAGCACACGTGCGTCCATGGAAACTTTGCAGTTCAGTGATCAGGTGAGAATGAGCTAGAGCTAAAATTTCTCCCAACAAGCTTTGCGAGTCATGTCCAACACTGCCTCAATTGAGTCCCAGCTAAATTTTGTGATTCAAACTGCTTTGTGCCAGTCAATTCCAAAACCGCCCATCCCCCCCCCCCCGGCATTTGACTCGCGTTAAGCTCCGTACAGTGGGGAATTTGACCCAAAATGAGGCACGTCGGGTGCGGCATTTGACATTCGTGTCAAAGCGTCTGTCAGCGGTTGGAAGCAAAAGGATTTCGCAATTCTTTGATTCAGCACATGAGCCGCGTTCACGGGTCATTGCTCGTCGATTCCACATGGATTTTTCTGTTATTGTCATTTTATTTAGTTATATCGTGGAATATGCCTTTGTTTAAAGTGTGGAGCGAAGACAAGCTGAGCAAAAAATTCGTAGTGGCTGAAAATTTTGCAGAACTTGTTTCCACAGTTGCTTTAACATGCCTGGAGGGTGCGGGATTTGACCCTCTTTGAAGCTCTAACGGGGGGGGCATTTGACCATCTAAACGGGCAACATAGCAGGGAATTTGAACAAAATTTTTCAAAGAAGTCAAATGTCCTGGGGTTTGCCCGGGGGAGAGGGGGGGGGGGGAGATGGGCGGTTTTGGAATTGACCGGTACATAAGATAGACTGCTCAAAATCAGTTGCAGCAATTTGCTTTTCCAAAACATTACACAAAAGGAAACACTAATTGCTGGAAATACTGGTTGTGATCATTTTTGCAAGTTTATGGAACTCAACCAACATTTTCACAACACAGACCTCTCGCTATTTCAATGATAACAACAATAAATTAATTGTAAGTAAGTAATAGCAGTTCTTAAAACGCATTATACCAAAGTCTCAATGCTTTTACAAAAGATTTAAAAAAAAAAAAATCACAAGAATAAGATCAAAGATTCTTATCTTAACCACATTTATTATCAAAGATGACTTACCTCGTAAGTAAATTTCCACCTCACATAGCTGGAGAGCTTGACTCTGTGTAGTCTTGATAAAAACATATCTACCAGTCGTGAGTGGATTAGTGAAACACACAGCTGATGCTTTGAACTTTACAAAAGTGTACCTTCCTTTGCACTTAGAGTTAGAGTTGACATCGTCAGAGCTACCTATCATTCAAATGTTATACTGCACTTAATTTTGAGTTTTCAGAGATTTGAGAAATCTCATTTGAAAGGTCATTCTCATACTTCTACAGGTACAATCAGAAAGAAGTAGCATTTAAAAACAATTCTATTAATGCTTTCAAAAATTGATTAAACATTTTCTTTAATATACATTGATGTGTTTTTGGGTTTTGTTAACTACGTGAACAACACTTGAACAGTGTTAAACTATTATCGTTAGTACATGTAACTAGCAAGTAGTAATGGGCAATTCCAGAAAAAATCTATACCCAACCACGGACGGCTTCCATGTTTTAACCCCCCCTTGCCTTTGGAAATTCCAAAATGCATTACCCCACATGCCCTCAGAATTCCATAATTGTGAAACCCCCTCCCCTTCAGAATTTCTGTTTTTTTTAGAAGTACATTTTTGACTTAGCAACAGCTCTATGAACAAAGAAGATGAATTTATGCCTCCTCAAGGCTGTGATCTTGCGGCGCCAGGCGACAAGCTTTACTCTTTAGCGACAAGAAAAACCTACCGCTAGTGGCCAGGTAGATTGCAAAACAGTCGTATTTTTTGCAAACACGAGCGACCGTCCATATTCGAACGAAAGGTCTGGAGCAAGTGTAAAAACGGCGAGGGAGAACGGTGAAAGACACTAAAAATACAAAGTTTTCTCGCCTTACACTCGAGGATTACGCTTACGGCACTTTGCGCCTTCCGAAAACGTTCAAAAAACGACTGCTTTGCAGTCTAGTGGCCAGGCTATGCAAACTCCTTTCCGAGTCTGAATTTGGCTATAAAAATTAACACCACTTACGGAAATTTTACTCCTCTTTGTTTTCTTGTGTTGTTTTGATGTTTACAAAGCCAAATAGCTCAAACTCAGACTGTTAAAGGGTGCATTTCTTTAAGAAAATCCAAGATTGGATTTTTAAAATCCGAAAAAATCTGAAAATGGATTTTGCGTTTCTTTACTAAACAGATCAATCCAAGATCTTTCAGATCATGCATGTCAAAGGAACCGAAGAATCCACTTCCAGAGTGGATTCTTTGGTTCCTTTGAGGCACCATGATCCAAGAGATCTTGGACTGATCTGTCTAGTAAAGAAATGCAAAATCTGTTTTCGGATTCTTTTGGATTTAAAATCCAATCTTGGATTACCCACCCAAAATCTTTTGGTGGCAAATACCATCAATTATATGTCATGTAGTGTGCACGAAAAGTGTTCTCAATGCATATGCTTCATGTAGTGTACACGAATGCTTAAAAATCTGGCAGGGGTTTCTTGGAAGTGAGGGAATAGTGTGAGTTTTTTACTGTTCATCGACGGGAGTAACAAGAAATTTGCAAGTGTTAAGATACATTTTCAGATTTTATTCATGTGACAAGAAATTAATCAAGGTACATGCAAATGTGAAACCCACATTTTACTGTTCACTGCTATAAGTTATGAGCATAAACATGTATCTGATCTATCGATGCTTGTCTTCTGCTTTCGCGGTCATACGTTTGTGGTTTATTTACGAACTACAAAAGTCCACAACGATAGCGTTTTCAAAGAACTCACTCTACACTTTTCTACTCTAGAAATCCCACCTGTGAAATCCCCCCATGTGGGAGGCGCGGTGGCCTCATGGTTAGTACGCTCGTCTCCGGATCGAGCGGTCCGGGTTCGAGCCCTGGCCGGGGACATTGTGTTGTGTTCTTGGGCAAGACACTTTACTCTCACAGTGCCTCTCTCCACCCAGGTATATAAATGGGTACCGGCGATTTTAATGCTGGGGGGTAACCCTGCGATGGACTAGCATCCCATCCAGGGGGGAGAAGAAATACTCCCAGTCACTTCATGCTACAGAAACCGGGATAAGCTCCGGCCTAATGGGCCACTTGGCTCGTATGCAGACTTTGCCTTTACCTTTTTACCTTCAGATTTCCAATCGTAAATACCCCCCATGCCCTCAGAATTCCATAATTGTGAACCCCCCCCCTCCCCTTTGGAAATGCTAAAAGCCGTCCGTGGTAAAGGTATGGATATTTTCTGGAATCGCCCAATGGTTAAGGGTAGGTAAAAAGGTACAGTCTGCATTTGAGCCAAGTGGCCCATCAGGCTGGAGCTTATCCCAGTTTCTGTAACATGAAGCGACTAGGAGTATTTCTACTCCCCCTTGGATGGGATGCTAGTCCATTGTAGGGTTACCCCCCAGCATTAACGATAATTATAATGATGGCACAAGGGAAATATGGTTTTTGGGATGAAATACATGTTCAGTATTTTGCAGGTTAGCGGTACACTTTAAAAAACTACAAAATGTCCGCAATTTCTAGTTGTTTTTGCTTTGAGTCTTGACCTCAGTGAAAAAAGCACAGAATGCACATGGTAAACGTAGCTTTCAAATTCCACTCATTTGTTGGATAGTTCTTGGTCATACATACATACATACATACATACATGAACTTTATTTAAACTCGAATCAATGTTATATATTGTGCCAAAGTTAAACTGAAGTTGCACACGGTGTGAAATTGTTGTCTTATGAGGGTTTATGCTCGCAAGCGGTGAGTCAGTGGTAACTTATGTACCAGTCAATTCCAAAACTGCCCATCCCCCCACCCGGGCAATCCCCAGGTATTTGACTCACGTTAAGCTCCGTACAGTGGGGAATTTGACCCAAATTGAGGCCCACCCAGTGGGGCATTTGACTTTCGTGTCAAAACGTCTGTCAGTGGTCGGAAGCAAAAGGATTTTGCAATTCTTTGATTCAGCACGTGAGCCACGTTCACGGGTCACGCTCTTGTCAATTCCACGTGGGTTTTTCTGTTGTTGTCGTTTTATATAGATATATCATGGAATATGCCTTTGTTTAAAGTGTGGAGCGAAGACAAGCTGAACAAGAAATTCATAGTGGCTGCAAATTTGCAGAACTTGTTTCAACAGTTGCTTTAACGTGCCTGAAGGGTGGGGGATTTGACCCTCTTTGAAGCTCTAATGGGTGGGGCATTTGACCGTCTAAACTGGCAACATAGTGGTGAATTTGACCAAAATTTTTCAAAAAAGTCAAATGCCCTGGGGCTTGCCAGGGGGGGGGGGGGGGGGGGGGGAAGGGCAGTTTTGGAATTGACCAGTACATTAATTTATTTATGTTGTGCACTTAGACTAAAACCACACGGCTTTTGTGTGGCAGTAGTGGCAATCTGAGGACACCGATTTCTCAAGTTTGTAAAGCTGGTGGGTATGAATCGATATGTCAATGCCATTTCGATCACATTTGTCAGGCTGATGACAAAACATGCTCACATCCATCTACACTGTACTGGGGGCACTTGCGTAAGCAACATGGTCATCTACCGAATTTTAGAATGTACAAGCTAGCTGAAGCAGTGCTTCATATAAATCTGGGATACTTTGCAACAGGTGTAAGGCTTGCAACAGGTGTAAGGTTTGTAACATTGGTCTCAACTTGAGGAAGCATCGAGGTATATTCAATTTTAATTGTACTGTACTTCTGGAAGGCTGGCGAAAATAAAATTTTCCCTTTTTATATTTATTTTTGTTTACCTGTCTCTTCTCATGATTTCCAATTATTACAGTTATTTATTTTGTTTTTAGCCCTCCAAAGTGTGAAAATTGCTTTAAACTAGTTGCCAGGGTGTTGGGGTACATTGCCCCTAACCCTAACCCTACAAAAATAATTATGGCTATTTCAGTCAAGTTTATCTCTTTGATTGTTGGAGCATTCGAGAAAATTTCTGAATACACATTTCCTCACCTAGAAGAGTGGAGGATAATCTTTGCATTGATTGATCAAAGGATTTCAAAGGAGAAGACAGGTTGATGGTGATGACCACTAAGCAATTACTGTGACATGAAAAAACATATTTCCACAGTGCCAAAGATGACTGATGACGATGATGCTGACAATGATACAAGTGACTAGTGGAATATTTAACAGCTATTCACCGCTAGCCTTCGACATCGGGCTAAATGGCTGTTTTAGTTTATACTAAAACAGTGGGATAATATACACCACAAAAAGTTAATTTGGATGATTTCTTCACTTGTCACAGATGCAAACCGGGATGCCATTCTTTCCCCGAGTTGCTTGGAGATAGATAGCAAGGATATTCATAGTTTGACTAGCCAATCAGAGCTTGCCTTCAACGCTATCCACTGTTTTAGTATATACTAAGCCATCGTATACCATAAGGGAGCATACAAAAAATAAATAAACACCATGCAGAGCAAGAACTGCGCTTGGGCCATGGTATTTTCAAGACATCGGTCACAGTTTTCCAATATACAGACCACTTAGCCAGCAAATAACACACCGGTATATACCATTTCATAGAAACTAAACAGTGACCAACATATGCATGGTACACGAAAAGAGGGTTAGATGTAAAACTGTTGAATATACAACAGCTTTCCTGTATAATTCTGAATGGCTGTATGTTCTATGGCATGGTATAAATGATAACAGAAACAATTTGGGTTAACGTAATAACAGTGTACTCACCTAATGTTATTTCATAGTCTTTACTAGTTTCTGTTGGATCACCTGGACTAAACCTGTTGACTATGTATATTTGAGAGACTGGCATGTAACCTGACCCCAGGTCCACTCGCCACCAGCTGGGGTTTTCTTTGTTTGTCTGCGAACAGTGTTTGTTAGTCATATTAGTATCAGCATTTCCATCCACTGCTCTTCCCGATACAGCATCACCAATTGAGGAATCACTGAATGTTGAAGACTGAAGTGTGAGCTTTCCAAGGGCAAGATTCTCTGGGTGTCAGTAAAAAACAATATTATTTTATTTAACTTTTTATTATCCCCTCAATTTCCTTAAAAAATTCTTAACTGTTACATAGGATTAATCATTATGTCTCTGAATAATAAGTGCATGCACAGAGATGCTTTTCATTGATTATTCACAACAGCTCGAAAGTCTGCATACAAGTCAAATGGCCCATCAGGCCAAATCTTATCCTTCCTCTGTAGCATAAAGTGACAGGGAGTATTTCGTCTCTCCCTGGATGGGATGTCAGGGCTCGAGACTAACGGTAGCCAACTAGCCACAGACTAGTAAAAAATCCATTTTGGCTAGTGGTTTTTGTTCTTCACTAGCCATTTTGGCTAGTGAAAATATGTAAGCACTGGAGGCCTAGAGGAAACCAATTCACAAAACAAATTGAGTCAGAGCGTGCAGAATTCAAAACATTGGCTATAACAAATATATATAATTTATCAGCCCAAACAAGAACTTTAAATTACTAAAATGCAAAAGAATCATTGACTTTGTTTGTTTTTTCCCTTAGTAAAAAGCAAAGAACAACAAACAAACTGCTTGCCACTAATGATTAGTCATGCATGAAATCATCCAGAGCTCTAGGGATCATGTTTCATGCACGCAGCATCTGGAGGTTGCATACACTTTGAAAAAATTAAAAATTTTGCAATTGTTCGAAAATTTGAATAATGTCTATCAAGAGACTATGAGGGTGAGAGAACCCATTCCCCATACATGGGCCTCTTCCAATAATAATCCTTTTCAATCTAATTTTAGCGCGTGGTCAAACTGCGAGGCTATTTTAGGAAAGACACCTGATTGGCCAATTTAAATGACGCAATAACATTGAGGTTTAATTTTAACAGATATGCTTGTCAGCAGCTAGAGCGCCTAATGTGAACCAGTCATGCAGAGAAATGACCCAAGGGAATGACAAGCCCGGGGGTACTCCCTTATAAGAGCTTAATGGGGACGTGCGGCCAGCCAGGGTATGTTTTTCGGGATTTTTGTCTTAAACAGGGTATCGAATTTTTCATTTTTTGTCTTAATCAGGGTATCGGTTTATCAATTTTTGTCTTAAATGGAATTCTTTTCTTAGATGTTAAACGGCAAAATTTTTACAAGCTCTTGTAAATTATTATTGACTTCCGTTTACTTTGGCATTGATACCAGGCACATTAAATTTCCATTGAATACACAACAAGAAAGCCACACAATTTGTAACCGCAACTTTTAATCTACGTCTTAAACAGGGTACCAAAATGGGAATTCTGTCTTAAACAGGGTAGGAAAATCAGCGATATTTGTCTTAAACAGGGTCAGGGTATGAGGGGCTGGGCTGCACCTCCTCACCCAGGAATATATTGAGTACCCCTCCATCCCGGATGACAAGACTGATTTCCGAAGGAAAAATCAGGATAAACACAGAGAAGATAATTTTCGTGTCCAGCAGTTTCAAAATGCTTTCCAGACAGGTCTTTTTCAGGGTCTCTCTTGATCCTAATGATGTTTTAGTTCCAGAGAAGCTCTTTTCTTGTCGCGGATATCCAAACTCGGGTAAATATTACACAGCAATTTCGAAATAAAATATGCAAACATTTGCACCGGGAGTTTTGGACCAAAAGTTCTAACAAACAGAAAACAAGTATTCAGCTGGCCTGCGCTTTGAATAATCTTTCGAAAGAGATGTTTTGGATTTAATCTGCTCAGTACTTTTCGAGAAACGACTTTCGTGCATGTTTATAGAAATGCAGTTCAAGTTAGCAGCCACGGCATGGCGCCTTTTGGGAATATAGTCATGCAAAGAAATTACGTACCAGACTTATTTTCGAAGGAAACTTAGGTTAAACTAACTATAGTTAAACACATAGAAGATAATTTCCTGCCTAGCACTTTGAAAAAACCTCTCTTGATCCAAACGTTGTAGTAAGTCCGGAGAAGCACCTTTTCTCGACCTGGTCACGTAAACCAGGTAAATATTACACAGCACTTCCGAAATTATACAAAGATTTGCACCGGGTTTTTTTGGAGCAAAAGTTCTAACAAACGCGAAACAAATAGTTTAGCTGTCTCAGGCTTTAAAATACCTTTCGAAAGAAATGCTTTTTTTTTCAGTTAAATCCTTTCAGCACTTTCCAATAAACGACTTTCAAGCAGGTTAGAAATTCAAGTGTTGGTTCTTTGTGTTAATCATTCATTATTTATGCTGGGGAATGACACTACTTCTATTTTACGGCTTCTGATAAGCACATATAATTTTCCTGCCCAACCCTGAATATGATTTCCAATGCTAACAGTGCGGCAGTTCAAAACAAACTGATGTTTTTTTTCTTAGCCCGCTAAACATTTAGATGGACACAACCTGATGACTGTTGGCTGTTGCGTGATCATGGGACCTAGACTAAAAATAACTTTGACAGCGTGGTGCGAAGCTTAAAATAGATTGAAAAAGATTATCATAGGGCACGGGGATGTGTTCTCTCACCTGATAGTCTCTTGTGTCTATATAATATTGATGCCTTTGTTTGCAACTTGTAAATAAAGTTAAGATGGAACGAATAACTGTGTTCATATAGCCTTTGTTTTTCGACCGTGACTTGCAGAGTTCTGTGAGAATATAATTATTATGACATCAATGCTTATTTTTGCACGTATAGAGTTGAGGTGGAACGAATTATTTTATTTGTGAAAATTGTGAATCGGTGTTTTGAAAGAAAAGCATGTTTTTTGGCACGTCAGTTCAGAACTTTTGACGGTGGTTCTGTGCGAATCAAGGGCGCAAAAACTTTGTACTTGCCAATTGTTCATTCAAAGCATACTGCAAGCTACACAGGCTAGCATTTACTTGACTTGATGCGATGATGGATATAAGAGTATCTGGCTAGTGTAAAATTTGTTTCGGCTAGTGAATAAAATCCAGCACTAGCCACTGGGCTAGCAAGCTAAAAAGTTAGTCTCGAGCCCTGGATGTTTAAGTCCATTACTAGCCTGCGTGGCAGGCGTCCGAAGGGGAGGAAAAGGGGAAAGACGAGCGCATGAAGCGTGAGAACAGACGCGTGAGGATCGCGGTAGGGGATGCCTGCAAGGATGCTATTGTTTTCTTCATTCCGCCCTCTAATTAACTATGCAAAACCCACTCAACAGTATTACTGTGGAGTGTCTGGCTGTCAAAATCATCCAATCAGAATCACATTACTTCTTTCGTGACAAAATCTGAAGGCGCCAATGGGTTCTCGTATTTCTTGCTTTTGTTGTTTTGCACGAAAAATGAATCTTAAAATTTGAAGACCTTAGCTTCGGACGCTGGGAAAAGCGAGAAGACGCCGGGCCAAAAAGAAAGCAATTGTAACAATGTTTGTAGAGTTTGCCAGATAAATCTAAAAGTAACATATGGCAAATGTGTGGCTAAAGCTAGTGGAAATATATTCAAACCGTCGGAGAGAAAAGAAGTATTCGGAGTTGTCTTAAGCAAATCTCTGAAGAGCTTTGGGATAACTGATTGCTTCTTACATCCATTCGCAGTCGGCCTGCAGTGCCTGTTCATGTTTCATCTGTACGCGACTCACAAGCCACTAAACTGCTACTCAGTAGTGTTCTTCTTCAATGATTGTAGAAATCGCTTATCTGTGACACTTTCCGCCGATGCACTGACAACGTCCAATTTGCCCCTTCGATGTCTTCCAAACAAACTAGCTTCTGAGCTAAATATCAGACAGTAAATTTCATGGCCTCGACTTCAATAATCAGGTCGCTAACAATTCTGAAAAGAGGCGTTATTACGAACATCGGCTAACCTATGATGAATTAGTTCGAAACGATCTCTAGATTTATCCGCCTGGTTGAATATAAATGTAAGAAGACCTTGATGGTTTCGAATGACAGGTCGCTGACCAATCAGAAGGATGAAGTTAGGTAATTCATTAAATCTGACCAATCAGGATTTTTACGTTCGTCTGGTGGACGTAAAAAACAAAGAAAACAATAGCGTCCTTGCAGGCCGTTCCTTCTCCCTCTGATCCCGCGCTCATTTTGACTTTCCTCACTCCCTTTCTACGGCCTGCCACGCAGGCTAGTCCATTACAGGGTTACTCCCATCATTAAGTTTGCTGGTACCCATTTAATATATACACCTGGTTGGAAAGAGGCATTGTGAGAGTTAAGTGCCTTTCCCAAGAACACAGTGTAATGTCCCTGGCCAGGGCTTGAACCAGGACCGCTCAGTCCAGAGACGAGTGCACTAACCATGAGGCCAATACATCACCCACATTGATTTTCACATTCAGGAATGTGCCAAAACTTGCAAACTTGTCCCCATGCCTACATGCAATATGCACAGTGGTGGTGCAAAGAGACTAGTTAACAGCATGGGAAGATATGAACTCAATAAATTGACCTTGCTCCCAATGCCCTACATAGCTCAGTTGGTAGAACATTGCACCGGTATTTGCGGAGGTCACAGGTTAAAATCTCATTGAAGCCCTGATTTTTTCAGGCTTCTTCTTTCCAGTTGCTTAAATTGGAAAATTTACTGCGATGATCACTCTTCACTTTCAGACTACATTCACTTTGAAACTTTGTGGAAAAATACCTTGAATAATCCAGCAAAATTCAAGTACAGCAACCATAAGGTCATTATCATACAAGAAATAACGTATGTACATGTATTCACCTGGCTTTAGCTTCACTCCAAACAACTCTGTTCTCAAACACACTTCACCATGGTGACCTTCTGGCAGAAATTGCAAATACCTTGCAAAAACACCTTCATAAAGAATGTGCTTCACCTCTGAGTTTTTGTCCTCATTTCCAGTAAGAGACTGAAGTCAAAAAAGGAACAGCAAACAAAAGCAAAAATCAGAAACTCAAAGCATACACTTGAAGTGCAAAGTGTTGATCAAATGATGCTACAATAGTTTAGACTCTTGAGTATAATTCAGGGGATTAGAGCAGTTTTTATTTGAATGTAGAAAAGTAATTGTTTTTGCACTTTCTACGCTACAGGATTGGCTTAAATAATTAGTGCCACTTTTTCGTCCAATCACAAGTAAAACCAAAACCAATCGTGACGCATTTGCATGCATTTTCCCGCACTTTGCGTCAG
Source organism: Platygyra sinensis (assembly GCA_019787425.1). NCBI lineage: Eukaryota > Metazoa > Cnidaria > Anthozoa > Scleractinia > Merulinidae > Platygyra > Platygyra sinensis. The sequence goes on along the minus strand of JAHPZR010012259.1, from coordinate 18,375 downwards.
CGACCTGTAATTACTTCAAGTTTTGATTGGTTCTGTGTTCTGTGTGATTGGCTAGAGTAATTACTTTGGTTTTGGTTTTACAACACTCAATTGAAAACCGCTCTTATAGAAATTAGTGATTAGTGAGACCGAGTTATCTTTGTCTGAGAGACCGCAAGGCAATTATAAGGAAAGTGCCACTTGTCTGATCACCAAACGAAGTAATAGTTCTCATTTTTATAAGTGTATTTCTCTAATTTTTTTTGTTCCCAGCCCTTTTAGCGAAGTGAGTACTTGGATAGGTGACAAAATACAAATATCCTGTGTTGTAATAACTTTTTTTTTCTTTTTTTCTTCTTCCTTTTCCAAGGCAATATCAAGGACTGCAGAACTGCCATCCTTGTGTAATGTCGTTTCTTCTATTTATCAACTTTTTGTTCCTTTCGTTATGGATGTATTTATGTGTATTTATTTACATTATCATAAAAACAAACAGCAGGACATGCCGTTCAAATTCTCTTTGATTCTCTCAACTGTTGATCTTTCAAAATTTTTTCTCGCGGCTTGAATCATTCGAAAATTCATACAGCTCGTCAATTTTGCGACTTTCAGTGTCTTCTTTTTCTTTTTCGGCAATCGAGTATGGTTAAACCTGTATGACCGGGCACTTTCAGGAAATAAGCTATTTTCTTAAAAGAGACTCCAATAATTACAGGTAGTTTCTATTTATAAAAATGTTTGTGCGAGAATTTATTCAATGCAGAGCATTTCTGCAATAAGATACTGAGTACTTAGGTCAGAATTCAAAGAATAACTAACTTGACACGGTGCAACCGACCGTGAAACGGCCGTAAACGGCATATGTTCAAAACCCCGGGAGGGGGGAACTCCTATATGCAAAGGTTAAGAAATACTCATCATCTCAGGTACAAATCAAGGATTCTTGTCTCACTTAGGGTGTCGACAACGAAACATCATCATGTTTAGCTGTCAAAGTATTGTTTAGGGTGCTCTTGAAGAAATAGCAATAATACTAAAAGGAACGCTTTTATTCAATTTCTATTTTCAGGCTTGATTTCTGCTGATCTCTTGATTATGCGAGTCAGGACAACAAGTACACACGGGATCCTCTCTTGAACAATAGCTAGTAATCAAACCTATTCCGTTTGAAGTCAAGCCCTAGGATTTCAAATTTCATCAGTAACACTTTTTTGGTTCCGTGTCCAGTGATAATGGTAAACGATCAATAACGAAAAATTGTTGTGGCAAACTCTCATGTTCGATTTGGACCCAAATAAAAGAAAATGGATAGATTTGCAGATTTGCGAACAGTAAAAAATTACCTCTTCCCAAGTGTTTTTTACTTATATTAAGACAACTTTTAGCACTTCTTTTTCGCATTGGATGCAATGTAAACACATTGCTGGAATAAAAACCAGCAATTGTAGCCTAGCTGTTCGTCCCCCATCTCAAACGGTGTCCAGTTGATTGGATACAAAGTTGTTTCAATACAATTCAAAGTCGATTCGATACCCATTTAAAGTTGATTCAACGCAAACTGAAGTCACTATTCTATAGGAAATCATAAGATACCTGGCAGCCTGAAATTGTTATAGAATCTCCACACTCAGAATTGAAGGCTTTGGTGGAAAAAGGACGTTAGGTTTTTTACTCAAAATTGAACTTTATCAAAAAGGCTCCAAATTTTGCATGCAGTTTTGTTTAGGTGAGTTAGACAATGTTCTGCATGTTTTTTCGCTGAAGTTTGTTTCCTTTTTGAGATATTACGTATGCAAAAAAAACTGTATTTGTTGTCAAGTCAGCACATGACCGCAAAGACAGTAATTTCACTTAAAATCCTGGAAAATATTGATCTTTTGCAACGTGTAACCTTAAAAAATGTTGATGTCAGGTTAAAACTGTTAAAACTTTTATTTCACGTTAATGTGCAACCGCAAAGAAGTTGATTTCGCTCAAATTACAGCCAAATGTTAATTTCATGCAATGCGCAAGCTAGACAATGTTGATATCAGGTCATTTACAGACACTTAAAATTTTGATTTCACATTATAGTCTGGCGGTTTGGCGGTTTAAGCCAATTTTGAGTGGCGGTTTGCAGTTTCATTCACATTTATCTGGCGGTTTACAGTTAAGAAATTATTGTGCGGTTGCGGGAAATCATAAATTTAGCTTGCGGTTTTCGGTTTTTGCATGTTTTTGTGGCGGTTATTCAAACAGAGTTAAGAGGCTCAGAAGACTAAGCGGTAACTTTATCTTTATCTAGATCCCTAGCGCAAATCAGGAGGCCTCTGTTCTGGGTTGAGATCATTCCATGGTAAAGGTAACGTAAATTTCACAAGCCTGTTTTGTCCGTAACTCCATGTTAGAACGACCACATAAGAACAGACAACACACTCAGCCCTAAAAACTTGTACTTTTACAATTCGTTATAAACATCTCCAGCAATCTTTGTGTTCGTGAACAGCATATTAGACGTCAAAACCTTTTTATTTGCTGGTTACTCAATGGAGTTATAGAAACAATTTGTTCTGTTCTTAAGATCCTGTGGTCTTTGTGACAAGAAATACGATTATTGAGCTAACATATCGCAAAGAATTTGGTACGTGCTGTTAAAAGATCAGTTATGGGATAATTGTCCTACCTGTAGGGCGGTGTCGGTTTTTAGAAGAAAACGAAAGCGGTTTGCGGTTTCGAAGGAACAAAATACGGCGGTTTACGGGTTACGGAACAAGGTTAGGCATAGAGTTAACGTTTAGGGTTACCTCTTGAAACTAGGGTTACGGAACAAGGTTAGGCTTAGATTTAACGTTTAGTGTTACCGCTTGAAACTAGGGTTAGCGTTGAAGGGTCAGGGTTATTGCCTAGGGTTAGCGCTACAGTACAGCCCAAAAATAATGCACGCGCAAGAACTTCTTTTTGCTTCCGCAAGCCGGCTACTTCTTGCGGCTTCTTGCGGGTCGCTTGCGCTTGGATCCTGTAAGCCGCAAGAACTTCTTTGCGGTTAGGAGTTAAAACCGCAAGAACTTCTTTGCGGTAGAATTTTCGAAACGCAAGAACTTCTTGCGGTGGGATTTTCAAACCGCAAGAACTTCTTTGTATCAACATCGTACGTAGCAAGGAATTCGGGAATTAAGTGTAACAAGAAGCTTAAATATACACGCGACAGCGTAAGGCACGGTCGAATTAAAATTTTTCCAGCACTTACCGTAAGAAGTAAGTGAGTTAAAGTTAATTTTTCTCCTGTTATTAACTGCTGAAAACACTAAGCTAGTGTTCCCCCATGAGTTTCGATTCATTTCAAATTTATGTAGGCTTAAGCTTATGTTTACCTCATTGACATACGAATGCTTTGATCGGAATGCTGTAGCGCCATTGTTATTTTTTTGTTCAGCTTTTTCTGTCTTTCCCGTCCGTGCCCACGCGCATAAATAAGTGTGATAATTTCTAAGCAAATTTGTATCGCTTGTTCATGAGATTTGTTATAGGTTTTAACAAATGACACTGGCACCGTCGCAATCAACTGGGTTCTTCAATAGCCTGAAAAAAGACAAAACCAGAAGATTAATATGAAACAAGTCTTAACCCCGTTCCATCACTTCCTGTTTGGTTGAGATCACCGTTTTGCAGTTCTTGCTTTGTTTTTATTTTTTAGTTTTCCGCGATGTGGAAGAAATTTTGCTGTTTTAGTACAAAAATTTTTAATTCAAAGTCACGCCGAACCCACGGGTTACCCAAAATCTCTTCAAAAACCCTGACTTTGAAGCGATATATCACTTTCACGTTGATAGCTACCACACATCGGCAAACGACAGATCTATTCCGTAACAAACCAGCTTCATCATGTTAAAATTATTATTCAGCGAAATCGAACAAAACCAGAAGAAATTAGATTTTTTTGTTATCTCGTTCAATCGCTTGAGTAGATCTCACGGGAATTGCGGTCGCCCACAGCTACCGAGATACATGAACATAACAAGAAGCGGCGTTTTTGCCTTAAAGATCCAGGTTTTTAAGCTGAGAGCTCAAAAGGGAATGGAAAAATCTTTTTCGAACTTTTCGAAGGTAATTTAGACGAGAAATAACCTCGGCTAGCTACAAAAGAGAACGAAACAAAAGACTGAGCAGACAGCATAAAAAACTGCTAATTATTCACCGCGTGGCCACGAAAACGAAATGAGATTTCGGCTTTGGAAGCCAGCAAATTCAACATCCATTCCGTATGTCGAAGGTTAAAAAATGTATTTACTGGAAAGTAACTTTCCAATATAACGCAAATTTTTAAAACAAGCAAGTTTCTTACTAATAAGCAGATCATAACAAAAGCGTGACATTTTTTTCACTCGTCAGTGATTGAATCTTTATAATTTTATGCAAATGGCGTCACAACATGATTGTTATCTTTACATGTACTACAAGTTTCTTCACTCAATATGATTTTCTTCGATATGAGGAATTCACAAGGCGGTCGGTCGCACGAGATTTCGGTGTTCATTAAATCATTCTTGTCCTTATCACAACGTAACGGTATGTTTTGCATTTCAAACAGCTGCAGGTTGAATTTATGAACTGTTATGAAAGACATGAGAGCGGTTCGCTTCTTTAGGCGACTTCATTACAGTTGATTACCTTGATTGCCATTTGTTTAGAGACACAAAATATTTTTTCTCTGCGAAAGTTTTTTTGTCCGCAATGATAAATCTGCAGTAAGTTCTAAAAGATATTTAGAACATCGTAGCGTCTCAATGTTTACACACGCAGTCGATCTTCGTGGTTCAGTGTAAGATTTGAACAAAAGTTGAAGTAAAAAAGCAGGCGGAATCCAAGCGAACTACACTTTTCTTCATGTTTCTCCAAGGGCTTTATAATTTGGAGATGTCTTGTGATTGTAGCATATAAATCAGCCAGCAAACTTTGAAGTTAACGTAATCAAAGGGCTTTTTTTTTCGTAAATGACATGTGCACGCTCGTGGTTACACGAGTACGCGAAATAAGCGAGCGTGTTTGATAATATTTTTACATTATCGTCAAGCATAAATCCAGTTCTGGTCTCGGCTGCAGCGTCTTATCTAATGAATAAATTTACAAGCAAGCGCTGAGCATTTCGACCACCAACATGGCATTACAAACTGATCTTAACGGTTTGACCTGTAGCAACTTCTTGCCCCTTCTTGCGGTTTGCGTTGCGTTAAGATTCATATGCTCTTGCGGGTTCTTGCGGTTAGATTTTCAACTTCTTGCGGCTTCTTGCGGTTAGACTTTCAACTTCTTGCGTTTCGAAAGTTCTTGCGGGCAAACCGCAAAAAGAAGACATTTTTACTTCTTGCGGCGGCTTGCGTGTTCTTACGGCGCGAGAGCTTCTTGCGGCACTTCTTGCGCGTGCATTATTTTTGGGCTGTACTGTAGCACTTCGTTGTTAGGGTTAGCACTAGCACTTCGTTGTTAGGGTTAGCGCTTCGGATTAGGTTGGAGTTAAGGTCAGGACACGTTAGGGTTAGCGCAGTGTTAGGCCAAGATGTAACCTTAAAGTGCACCTAACCCCAAAATTTTTTTTCGCTAAAACAATAAAGCTTATTTTGGGGAGTAATTAGCCGCAAAAATTTTTTCGATTTGGTTAATCCTCGAATTTCTGTGCCCCCCTGAAACCAAGTTTCGTATGGTTCACGACCGAGCATAAGGAGTCTGGGGAGAGTAAAGGCGTGACGTCACTTCGAGAACGAAAGCTTCGGCTGTCCCAGTCGGGCCTTTTACTCTGTGTGAGCGTAGAAGTTTTTTTCCGCACAAGTTTTTCGCTGGGGGCTCCACAGTCGACAGATTTCTGTTTTTATCAACAATATCTTCTACTTCGTCGGATTCTGAAATGAGCTTTGACTCAGAAGACTCCGAAATTTATTATATCGCTGAAGAGAATGACGCCTCGCACTTGTCAACAAAGCAAAGTGAATAGTTAAATGATGACGGCCGAACTGATTTATATGCTGACAACTTTTTGGCCAACGAAGAATGGATAGACAAATGAGGTGGATGCTGACAAAGAACTCGAACAAGCTCTGATGGACAGACCCAAAGGCAATGATATGTAGAAGTCAAAGAGACTGTAGCGTGTGGTGCGTATATTTACTAAATTCTCTACTTGCACAAATCCCATAATACACCTCTTTTACCCCCAAAAAATTTGCATAGGCATTGTTTTAGATTACTCTTGGGACATGTTCATGTCCCCAGAGAAATTGCAAACAATGAGTATGCAAAATTTGGGGGGGGGGGGGGGTTAAAGAGGTGCATTATGGTATTATGCAAGTAGTGAATTCGCGCATTCTTCGATCTGGCATTAACATACTTTCGTATAAATAAAAGTCAAGTCAGTTAACTTTCTCAAATTATTTTAACTTCATTAGTTCAACGTAGACCTAAATGATTATCCCATGACACAACGTTTGTGTTCTTTTCCTGCGAGTGTGGAAATTGTAGCGTCGCTTCCCTTCAAAACATCAGTGAATGTTATTGCTGTTATTATTATATTAAAGTAAGTTAGAAGGTTGTCAAGACTCGAAGAAGAGTGATCTTGTTCTTGAAGATATTGGTGCTGATGTTACCTTAAAGTGTGTTACTGAATATCCAGGAATTAAACCTGTATGGCTTCAGAAATGGAGTTTTAAGATTAGTAGTGGGCAAATACAAAACTATCTGTCGGCTGTGCCGACTGACTGCTGTTGTTTCTCAGATCAGATGCAACAACGGCTGCACGAATCAATGGACGGTTATTCCAAATTCTCGCTTAAGTCACTGAGTCAGCAAAATCCCTTCCTCTCTCTGAAAATCCAGGCATGGAGCGAGATCATCTGGTTTGAAATACTTTATGGAACAGATCACCGAACTCTTAGACCGCTATCACTTTGTACGAGTCGAGCCATCACTTTGTATGTTTCTTCTCTTCAGGACATCTCTCCATAAAACGGTATGGCATGAAGCGGAGTACCTCCTGTAAGTATGTTGTGTTGCTACATCACACTACAGAGCACCTGGCTAGCATTTTTTTCGAACAACTTTTCCAGCCTTTCCCACAGAAACAAGTAAATATGCGAATTTCAGAATCATCATGTTCTCAATTTGACGTCACGTCCTGCCCTCGACCCATTCTCCGTTAAACTCGGTTGTGGGCCAAAATGATGGCAATTTCACGTACAGTGTACTTTGACGAGCCATAGAAAATCAAAGATTTAACCAAATCGAAAAATTTTTGCGGCTAATTACTCCACAAAAAAGCTTTATTGTTTTAGCGAAAAAAAGTTTTTGGCTTAGGTGCACTTTAAGGGTTAGTTGATTTCAGGTTTTTTTAAACCATTAAAATTGTGATTTCACGTTATCACGCGACTGCAAAGACGTTAATTTCACTCAAATTACAGTCAAATGTTAACTTTACGCGATTTCACGTTAAGGTATGACGGCAAGGATGTTGATTTCACTTCAAAACGAGCAAGCTGTTCATTTCACCCAGCGTGTAAACTCAAAGACGGCAATTTTAGGCCTAAGTGAGTTAAAATGTTGATTTCACGTTAAAGCGTGACAGCAAGAATGTTGATTTAACTTCAAAACGAGCAAACTGTTCATTTCACGCAGCACGTAAACTTCAAAAATGTCGATTTCAGACCTAGAAAGGTTAAAATGTTGATTTCACTTAAAACGAGCAAACTGTTCATTTCACGCAGCATGTAAACTTCAAAAACGTTGATTTTAGGCCTAGAAAGGTTAAAATGTTGATTTCACTTAAAACAAGCAAAATGTCTATTTCACGCAGCACTTTAAAGCGTCACAGCAAGGATCTTTATTTCATTTAACTGCTTGCAAGGTATAAGCTTAAAAATGTAGGGCTGACAGATTAACCGATTAACCTTTCTGTGCAACGTACAGGTCTCCTTACATCTGCATGGCCACTGATCCCAGAAGTTTAAAACACATGCCGATTTGAAGTAAAATCAACGCAACCTGGATCACAGATCTATGTTTCAATCAATCGTTTCTTGTTGGTCATTATTACGTTGGAATAAAAAAGGGAAAAAACACACTCTGTAATTAGTTAAATTGTGATTTAATGAGCCTTGTCTTGTCTTGTCTTGCCGAACGTGATCGAAATGCATGCCAGGAAGGTTCTGTTACACCTTGTGCGTGGGTGAACATGGAAGATAATGCAAGAAAAATTTTATAAGTCTAAGAGCAGTTCTCACTTACCAAACTTTGATGCTAGCAACGCTTGGCAAATGGCCGGGCCACAACTCACGACAGAGTTTTATTCTTGGGCAAGAACTGCTCTTGGACTTTGCTGCCTGGATCGACCTGACTTTAAACGCCGATAACTGACCTGCCGCTTGTATCAGTTGCGTTGGAAGTTACAGAACACGTTTTGCGTCTTTAAAACGTGCTCACCTGGTGAATTACGGGTTTATCAAGGCTTTATGATGCCTATCAACCACCAGGCAGGCTACAAGGAACTTAAAAACAATGCTTAAGATATTAGTCTGTACTGCATCACTTCTCTTTGCTTTGACGCTCAATCAAAATTCCAGTGTTGTCTCACCTCACAATAACCTGTATAAAAAATCTCTCCAGATTCCCACTGTATACGCAATCTTTTTCAAATAGATATCTTCATTTTTGACAAAAGAAAAGGATCAGAGCAAAAAAAAAATCGGAGCGACCTCATATCGAGCCGGTGTCACGGCAAAACAAATTCGAATCTGGCCCGTTCAGCGCCTCATCCGCTTGTGCTAACGAAGCAGTAGTAAGATATTAAGGTATTATAGTGACTTCATCGCTTAGCGAAACAAAAGGTTTCTTTTGTTTTCCATTCAACAAAAGGTCCCCAGAGGATGCCCTTGGAAAAATGTGGTTTTTTTTGCATACAAAATATCTCAAAAAGAAAAATATGATTGAAAAAAAGCGTAGAGTTTTTGGGCCTCTACAGACTGTACTCTCTATAAGTAGACAAGTCTTATTATCGTTTTTTACTCTATAACTCTACTCTACTTTACTCTACTGTACTCTACTACTCTACTATACTATACTCTACTATACTCTACTGTACTGTACTCTACTGTACTCTACTCTACTCTACTCTACTCTACTGTACTCTACTCTACTCTACTCTACTGTACTCTACTCTACTCTACTCTACTCTACTCTACTCTACTCTACTCTACTCGCTTCTACTCGCTTCTACTCGCTTCTACTCGCTTCTACTCGCTTCTACTCGCTTCTACTCGCTTCTACTCGCTTCTACTCTACTCTACTCTACTCTACTCTACTCTACTCTACTCTACTCCTACTCTACTCTACTCTACTCTACTCTACTCTACTCTACTCTACTCTACTCTCACTCTACTCTACTCTACTCTACTCTACTCTACTCTACTCTACTCTACTCTACTCTACTCTACTCTACTCTACTCTACTCTACTCTACTCTACTCTACTCTACTCTACTCTACTCTACTCTACTCTACTCTAACTCTACTCTACTCTACTCTACTCTACTCCTCTCTACAAAAGGTCTCCAGAGGAAAACTGAGTTTTTTTGCATACGTACTTCTGGAGAAGAAGCGCAAATCGACCAAAACAGTTACGGAACGATGAGTTTTCATGTCAAAACAAGTCAGTCTGCCAAAAATAGCTCAATCCTGCAAAAATGAAAATCGGCCAAAGCTGATATACACCCTTTTGCACAAAGGTCTTCAATTGGAGTGCTAATCAAAAGAAATACTCTACTTCTTGACTGTTAGAACAGAGAAAAACTTTTATCAAATGAATTTTGATTGGCAAGGCAGAAGAAGTCTGTGACAAAACGGTTTTAGCCCCCGCTTATCTAACTGAAATAGCTGCCTCGATTTTCTTATCTCAGTTTCTCTCATGACTGACCCTTTTTATTACAAATATGTACTTTTTTTCATTTCAACTATCGTAAACATAGGCACGCAAGGCGTGCAAGAGTTATTTTTTTAATTAAAAGGTTATGAAAATGGGAGCATTTAAGGTGGCTCAAAACAGTTTCCGGCATATTCCAAGACTTAGATTTTGATGTGTCATTTTAACCACACTTTATCAATTGATGCTACAATCATGGTATCAAAAAACTGCCCAATCATTGATGAACATGTTGGTATTATTTTCGTGACACAGTAGGTTACCATAGCAACAATATGACCTGCTAAAAACACCCTTAATTTCAGCTATAAGCGCTTATATTTTAAAACGGCACGGTGAAATTTTTCTTACTATAGAATTTTGATAAGCTGGATAAGATGCAACATTTGGCAAAGTTTAAACAAATGCTGTACATGGGGTTCACAGCCACCTTAAATTTTCGAAAATATAGGCACGCTAAGCGTGCCTATATTTTCGAAAGAGACCAGAGACCCCCCCGATGACTCATTTATTACTGTAGACACCATAACACTTGATCAACACAAACTATATTATTGCATCATCGTTCATCTCAATGATGACGCCATGGTTAATAATCACCCGAACATCTACCCTCACGTAACTTTCTTATCTGCAAGCAGTCCTTGTTGATTCACTGATGACTATAACCAAGCAATCAACTGATCAATCTGTAGCACAACAACTGACAACAACGACTAGACACGAACTGTTTAACCCTTTAATGCCCAATAGTGACTTATAGATTTTACTGTCTGACGCCAGACGATTTTACTCGTCAAAGGGAGACCCCTTGGGCACTAAAGGGATAAAAGACTATCTCCTTTAACCCTTTAATGCCCAATAGTGACTTTTTATATAATAACCCAAGTTATTCTCACATTTTGATTGGTTCCCGGCTATGATCTATTAGAGGACAGAGTGCACGATTGACGTCATCATT
>JAHPZR010012257.1:52500-55612 GCA_019787425.1 Platygyra sinensis | reverse complement strand
GGAATTGTTTGGACCTTTGTTTTTTTGAAGGCTGCGGGAAGGAAAGCGGAAGGAAGCAGTTTTCCATGCAATTTACCGATTTCACATTGTTTACAAACGTTTTAAGTCGGGAAAACAAATAAGGCGCAGTGACATTTTTTCTCAATGCCTTGCAAGCGAAATTTCGTCGGATAAGCGAAAGCAGATATTGACTCTCATAAGGGGTCTGCAGATAATATTACGCGGTCATATTTTCGACAACTCTTTAATACAAAGCATTTTTGGTCTGAAAACTGCTGTCGTTCGCAAACGCTGTCGAAAAACCTGCGAGTCTAACAATTTTGTTCAGAGATCATGTAATGTTGAAGGAGTTAGGCTTCGACTTTTATCTGAATCGAAAGTGAAATACAGTGTTCACGGGATGGGCGGCGTTCCGTATGCGGTGCGACTTGTTGTAAAAAAAAAGATATCAGTTAAGGCTGATAAGATACGCTCGTACTGCTTCGTCAAGTATCATCTATCAAATTGCTGGGTTGGCTTTCAGCAGAAAAATTTGAAAATATGCGTTTGAAAGTCTGCGGAACAAATTCCATTAAAGAGTTCTTCAATGGTTTTCTCGTCACAGAGATAAGTTCACTTGTTCGAATAATTTTCGACAAAATCAACCATCGTTTACGTTGTTATTGTACTATTAGACCCGATCATTCTTTTCGGCTGATTAAGTTGCCCCGCGGGAAATTGGATGTTTCTTAAAACAAGAATATTTGCCCGAGAAGCGAAGCTTCGAGGGCAAATATGCTAGTTTTAAAGAACATCAAATTTCCCAAGGGGGCAACTATCAGAACCGATAGTTCCGAGTACATAAACACTCCTATTTTCTTTATTGGTTCACCACTAAAATTTCTTACCCACGCTAGTTGTCAAAAAATAGGTCCGCAAGTGCGCACTGGGGTGCTTATGCTTTATGCTAGTAGGCTTGTTAATTCCTTTTTTGGGTTGGAATTCTGTTTTCAATGTCCCAGTATTTGGGAGTTTAATGCTGCAAGTGAGAAGGTAGACAAGCCCTTAAGATTTTTAATGGGGAAATGTATGGTAGAATACTGTTTACTTTATGCTCACTTTATTTTCTAATAATAATTTATTTAGCTTTTAGTCCGAATGGGACATAACACAACATCTTTCTATTTAGACCCATTTTGTGCATTATGTTGCCATCCTAGTTTAACTCTCTGAACTTGGCACTATTTACACATGTCAAGTGAACTTGCACACGTTGTGTCAAGAGTTTTGCTGCTTTGATGACTCAGAATGTTTAAATTCATAACTGTGCACTGTGGCATCGTCAGTTGTTTTTGAATAGTGGGCTCCATCCAAAAAGTACACTAGGCAGTAAGGTTTTGGGTAAAAAACATGTGAAAAGCAGCTAGGCAAGATGTACACTGCATATCGTTTGTACATCTGTTGATGATTTCCCACTTTTAATCATTGTTTATTTGGGAGGTATAACAATCTCTGATATTCCCCAGTTTTAGCTGGGAATATTGGGTCATGTGATAAGACCAATCCTGTGCAGTTGAAATATTTGATGGTTATATATTGTTATAATACTATTGTAGTTATACCATGCCATAGAAAAAAAACAGCCAATCAGAATGCAAGAAATCTGTTGTATATTTGTCAATATTCCACCAAACCTTCCCATCATCAGTGCAATTTAACTGCATCACACCCAACCTTCCCATCTGGCTACTGTATTTTCTATGGCATGGTATAAAATAGCTATGTAACCCTTTCTCATGGTATAATTTTGGAATGTCCCACTTGTCACTTATATTTTCTTGGTATACACACTCGCCTAAAGTATACCACTCTAAAATGTTGCATAACTAGCAGGTGTTCTATCTAATATTATAATAAGGCAATAAAAAATGTTTTTCATCTTTCTCTTCTTGGGCTTATTTCATGAAGTATGCTATATTAAATACAATTGTCTTTTTAAAACTTTAAAAACCCAGTGGAGCCCAAAAAGAAATTACCATTTTACCACAGCAGTAGCTTCCTGACTACAAGCAGAAGTGATGTTTTGTCTCACAATAAATTTGGCAATTACTATGCACACAGAAATCCAAGGATTTGAAATGTTTGATATTTTGCACTTTCTTGGTTTGGTCCCATAAAAATTTAATTGGAAAAAGGTTATTTCAAGTTTCTTTCATATTTTAAACCTCATGTTTGGAAACATGGTTGTATTGTGTCATTTTTTGAGTTTACAAATTTAGAAATTGCTATATCACTTTAAAAAAAGGGAGTATACTTATTTCCATTAAAGTACAGACAACAACAATACTTTATTTCACCCCATAATTATTACAAGACAAAAAATATATATCTATAGATACAACAGACAATAGGGGTGATGGCTGCTCGAAATAACCTAAAAGTTAAAAATGGCCAGGCAGCCAGTAGCACTTAACTGAAAAAACTAGAGTCAGCAGATGGGTAGATGTTGAATCAGATGAATGAAACATATATAGGACCTGGAGTTTTCCTCCGCATCATTTGCAATGGGATGTAAACATTGTACATAGCATATTATTTGCATTAAACCAAACCATCACCTCATTCCGGAACTTGTAATCATCCAACAGGTCTTTTATTGTTGGCAAGTAAATAAAAAACATTTGAAGATAAAACGTCATATTCCAAGATCGTCTCGCACACGTGAAGAAGCACCCTTGGCTTTGACAAAATTGTCGTGGACAGCTGCTCCTCCTGTATTGTTCGATTGTAATTGTTCCTACACATGACTAGGCGGCTAATAACACAGACAACAGTAGTGCAAGACTCTTTTTTCAGTGCGATTATTTTCGGGAGTACTATACACTCTTTCAGTTTGAGGTGTAAACTACACCGATAGTCCAAAGCCGATAGATACTTGCTTGTGAGGGCTTGTGCCAATCGTGAGAAAGCTTACTTGTGAGATGTGGTGCAACTCGCACCAGATTTAAACCCAATGAATGTGGGCTTGCGAAAGCGTCTAGCTTCAATGCAATCTGCACTAAACACAAGGCGAGTCTAGATATATGTTGCCTTTCCTCGCCGAGGAAACTCCGCTCTGCAACACCTCAATGAA
>JAHPZR010012257.1:32500-47500 GCA_019787425.1 Platygyra sinensis | reverse complement strand
AATCTGCATCCATAACAAGCTGATAAATAGTCAATCTCCACATAAAGCGACTCATTTCTGAGGCCAACTTTTTCAGCTACCTTGTATCTTTCCTTTCTTCAGCTTTCTTCGACTTTCTCTTTGGCGGATCGCTCACGGCTCTAAATATTTTGTTTCTTACGCCGCCTTCTTCACAAACGTCAGTTCGCTCGCAAAAAGTGTTTATGCTATGCAATTCAAAGACAAACCATGTTTCCTCTACATAAGAGCCCTCCATCTCAGCGAAATTGCAAATTACTTTGTCAGAATAACTGAGCGATTATTCCTAATCCAACGACGATCGAACATGGCCGTGAAACTGACACGACGAAATGAACACGAATATTGTCATGGATACATTTGATTGACGTCCACCAAACTTAGTTTTTGAAATGGCAAAAAATCGTTGAAGGGCGCGTGTGACTGATAACCGCTGTAAAATGTATGTTGACGAGGATACGAAACGCCAAGTTCATAAAATGCATGTTTTCAAAATGTTTATCACCGCTGTTTGTGTTATATTTTTAATCAAGCTACGATGGCCGAAGGCCAAGAGTCTACATGAAAGAGTTGATATTTGTGGTTGCATCATTTAAAATTTTGTCTAAACAGAAAATTATTCACCTCTGATATAAAAAGTTAGAACATGTTAAGGTTGTCTTATACTCCGGCATTGAAATTTTTCCCCAAAAAACCATTTCTTCAGAACATGAAGATTCACCATCCTTGACCAATTGTTAATGGTATTTTGAAACGATTTTGCTGTAATTGCTCCTTGATTTACGTTTAAATTAAGAAATTCCCATACTTGTAGCTATATTTTAACATAGCAACACTCATAGCAACCATTGTTTACAGTCTAAAAGTACTCACAAAATGGATTCAATTTAGTACATTTTAATGATACTTTACATAAAAGCCTTAGTGATGTGTACTTATGGAAATTTTGCATGAGGGTCCTGAACATTGTTTTCTGTGCCATCTTGTACGCTCCTTATACTTGGTTAACATTTCTATGGCTGGTGTGTGTTCGGGCATTCAATGACGCATGTATGTAAAACCTTTCGACATACCCCCCTCCCTTTCCTTTAACTCCCTCCTCGTTCAACGGGCCAATTTGGACTCCCAGAGACCGAAGGAAAACTTTAAAGACATATTTCTCAAAATGACCAAATAGACCGATCATCAATATTTCGCGCACGATATCTTTACAGGGTTTTAACCGAATGTTGTCAAATTTTCAACATTGGTAAAGAACACAATTCAAACCTCCAAAATTTGCAATTTATGAAATTTTATCCCTGTAATTCAGTTGATATAGTTACTATTAGAGAATTTCTTTTTAAATTTTACGAGATAAAACCCCTCGAAACACTGCTTTCTGAGGTTTGGCTCCTGGACAACCTGCTTGCGGACAGCATGATCTGAATTCCATGCTTCTCGAACCATTCATAATTAAGTTATCTTGTTTGTAATGAACACCAATTTTAACAATTAGGAGCTAGTTATGCTCATTTTTGAAGTCAGAGTGTAAAGTCCTTTAACATGGTGCTAAAACTGTACCACAGAGTTGTTTTGCAAAAAAAAACATATTTTTTTTGTATAAGATCCCCTTAAAGCATAGTTAATAAAGCGGAATGGTTAGGAAGCCCGGCAAACATCAAAGGAGCAAACAAAGATCCCAAGATTTAGGTTGGAAGGTCCATGCCGTGCAAAACCTTTTGTTTTGCGCTCATACACTACGCATGAGATACGTAACCAACACGTTGCTATTGATTAGTTGCTCAGCACGGAGTAAACAACTATTGTGTTTTTTGCACGGTCAAGGCCAAAAAAGCGAACAATAACATACAACAAAGAACTTTGTCGGGTTTCATAACCATTCCCTTCTATTAACTATGCTAAAAGTAACAGTAGCTTGGCAACCAATCAATTTTTTTAACATGTTATCTTGGCAAATTCTGGAATTATTATTTGAGTTAATCTTTGAATTGATTTTGAGCTATTTTACCTTTCAAACTGTGACAAATACTATGTGAAGATAAAAGCCTCGTTACCAAGCACAGAAGGGAAATGATGAAAAGTATTTCAATTTTATACAGTAATCAGAGGTTTCTTGGGCACCCATCCCAGATTTAATACTCATATCCAGAGGAAACTGTATGCAAACTTTAGTACTTTTGTCCACTTTGTCACGATCCAGCTCAAAATTTTCGTTAATTATAACCCACTAGACTATTAGGAAAGTCAGAAATTTTATTGCCGGTTTCGCAATAATGTCTGTAGAAAAAAGTGCAACACTTACTTTCCGAGAATACCTCAAACTGTTCATTGTATGCAGCCTACTTTAGTTGATTAGTTCAGTGTAAACAGCTTCTCTAGATCTAATAATTGTAGTTAAGGTACGAAGCCTCGGTGAGCAGTAACTGTAGTAAACTTCTCTCGTCAAAACACGGCATGAATTGCCCAATGGTTTTAGAGCATTTTCTACAGGGACACGTGATTTACTCTACTCAGCCCGTCATGATCACATTCTCGAGCAAAGCGACTGGTTGCAAAACTTACAAATAAACTAAGTTAACTCGATTTGTTTTTACGTTCTTTTGCCTTTCTTCACAGTGGGCTCTATCTTACTGTAAAATGACTTCTTTTGCAGCCTTTCCAGTTTTCAAGTCAAGCCAAGTTTTGCCGACTCCTTCAGGTAAGCTGGATGATTGATTGATGATTGATGATCGTGTGAAGAGCAACTTTTTACATAAATTTTGCATGCTCAGCAGTTGAACGTAGAGCTGGGTAAACGCTAGACTGTTCACAGTCCCCTATTTTTCCGTGCGATCGTAGATGTGGATCTTGGTCCCTTAATGCGAGCGAAACTGGGCAGAATACAAAATTCCCGTGGGTAGAGGTGGTGGAGGGCACGGCCCCTCACCCACGCTATTAACCCCACACCCCTACCCAAGGGCATTTTGTTCTCTCCCCAGTTTCTCTCGTATCAAGAGACTAGACCGAGATGGCGGCCCAGTCGAACTGAATGATCGACATCTACGATATGGTCTCACGGAAAAATAGGGGACTGTGAACAGTCTAGGTAAACGCTAAATGAAGACAGTATTGTTCGGTATTTTATGCAAGAAAGGACAAGAAGTGGAAGCAAAAAACAAGAATTTGATTCAAAGTTGTTATATGTTCTTATCTGCGGTGCGCAAATTGTCAGAAAATCGAATCCGTGGTAAACTGTAGTCTCCAGGTCAGTTTAAATTACTAAATTAGCAAGTAAAAATTATTTAATTTTGCTTTTGAAATTTCAAACAACGACATTCTTATTTGTTATCTCCTTGTATACGTAGAATCTGCAAACTCAAAGCCAACAATAACCCCGACTACAGCTACAGGTAACAGGGATAAGTATATCGTACATGTATGTAGATTACCACGGACAGTGTATATTAAGCCGCAAGTCACATCATCTAATAAGAAAATTAAACAAAACTTCATGAATATTCCTGCATGTTCTACATTTTAAATACCAAGAAAAAGGGGCTATAGCATAGATATTACAAAAATAAATAAAAATATTCGTTTTTTTCTTTGCCCAGCTCAAGAATGCAACTGTTACCAAATTCTTCAAGAACCAGACCGTTCGCAAGGTTATGATTTTAGAATGGTTCAAGATGGTCGCGCTAAGTGTGACGATCTATTGCAGACCAAATGGTACCGATTTGTTGGCCTTGCGGGAGATCGTATGTCACACGAGTGTGTTCCTTCATACCACTGCGGTACCCAAGCCGCAGGCTGGCTTCGAGGAGGACATCCGTCGGTTTATGATGGAGTGGTGTCAAGAACAGTGTGCTACCACTGGATCAACAACTGCTGCTGGAGGAGTAATAATATTCTTGTGAGAAACTGTGGTGGTTTCTTCGTGTACAGGTTGCAGAAGCCTCCAGGATGCCAATATCGTTACTGTGGTGTTGGATATACAGGTAAGAATCAGTATTCCGTAAATTTTCGAGTACAGCAAGGTTATTTCTGATTGCAGGTGTACATACATTATTTTGCATTATAATATAGATAGGACCCTGCGTGCGCCCGGATTGGTCAAAAAACCATGTTTAATTTTATCAGAGTACAAAACATCGAAAAAGCGTGTTTTATTGTTTTGCGCGCGTAAAATCTACATCATAAAGCAAATAAAGAAGTCTAAGCCATGTAATACACTGTGATAAAACACGGCGAGCATTTAAGAACACTCGAGAAATGTAGAAAACACTCACCAGCGGCTCGTGTTTCAGGCTACATTTCGCTCGTGTTCTCAAATGTCCGTCGTGTTTTATCATAGCGTAATACACGGCTTAGGCTTCTTTATTTGTTAAAATAAGACCGTGTACACAGTCTTGGTGTTGTAGTTTTTCTCGTAATATAATATATTTACAGTAAAAAAACTAGCATGAGAATTCTTTCGAGCTCTCACTGAAGTCAGTTTGTATTCCTTGAATGACCATTTCTGAAACCAATCATCTAACTCTTAATTAATTTATAATAATAAGTATAACTTCAAATGATGTGGTATGAAAATGATAACCTCACAGTGAATTCACTTCCTCCAAAACTAATTACGGAAAACAAGGGTTGTACCTCAAATCAAATTGTTCCTTTGCAACCGCACAATGGAGCAAAACTTCCTGATCCTGGTCCAATGTGAGAGTTGTGATTTTTTTTCCGAAGGTTTTCAAATTATTGAAAAAAAGGCAAGAACTAGGAAAAATGGTAAAAATGACGTTAAAGGAGCTGCGTCACGGTTAAACGGTTTGAAAAATTTAGCCTAAGTTTTCAACTTGTTGTTTGTAATCCGTGTCAATCTTCTTCATCTTTATTCATCCTTATTCCCTTATAGTTTATTGTTATCTCTTTAGTGTTTTCAGGAGCTGGTGTTTTCCTATATTTCTGAAGCATTATTTTCAGGTTTTCTTCAATTTAAACGTAATTTTGTCGATGGTCAATAAAACTCAAAATACCGTGAAGTGGCCCCTTTAAAAAAGGAACAAAGATCAGAAAAATGTTCGTCGAAAAAAAAAAATCAGAGGATACTATTATTTTCAAGGGAAGCTCAATAACATGCGCTTCACACAGATGTGAAGCTACGCCTGTAAGTAATATGTGCCTTCCTCGATCTGAACTATCTTTCTATTTTTTTTCAGCACCAACTCCGGCTCCGACTCCGACTCCGACTACAGGTAAACGTACATGTAACACTTGAATAGGAATATATACTATTTTTATTATACGCTCATTGGCACAAAAATGACCTTGTCACAACCCAGAAGACCGTCGTGTATACTATCGTCATATGAAAAATGGACATTACCAAGCAGGGAGTATCCGTCTATTGAACATTTATTGCTTTGAGCTTTGAGACCACTAAATGATTGAATGTCATCTGAAGGAACTAAAATCAAGCTTGAAAGAACTAAAGAAGAACTTAAGTAATGAAATAATAAACAGATTCGTTACTTAAACAATTGTAAGTGTATCCTGGTAGTTGCCATTGTACAAGACAACAGCGTGCAAGCATGACATTTTAGACGAAGGAAAGCATACACAGGAAACATGTTGGTGAGTCCAAACCAATTTTACCTTCAACACATCTGACTCAAGTTATCTGTGGTTTTCATCATTCCAGGCGATGAATGCCTTCGCTACAAATTTCTTCCTGAGGCAGATCGCTCGCAGACGTACGATTATCGAAAAGTGTCAGGTGGCCACCCCATCTGTGACAATACACTGCAAAGAGACTGGTATCGATTTGTTGGCTTGGCTGGAGATCGAATGCCAGACGAGTGTGTTCCGTCATACCATTGCGGTACCCAAGCCGCAGGTTGGCTTCGAGGAGGACATCCGTCAATTCATGATGGAGTGGTGTCAAGAACGGTATGCTATCACTGGATCAACAACTGCTGCTGGAGGAGTAATAACATCCTTGTAAGAAACTGTGGTAGTTTCTACGTGTACAGGTTGCAGAAGCCCCCTAGATGCCAGTATCGTTACTGCGGTGTTGGATCTCCCGGTGAGAAACATTTTCCTTTATTACAACACAATTAATGAGAAAGCGACAGATATCCAAGGACTTGAAAGACAAGAAAAATGTTTTCATTCTTTGCAGTTCTTTCGTATGTTATTCTCGACTGCTTATTCCCGTCTGTAGGTTTACTGTTTTGACCTTTTTAGCTTTCGTCCTTTGCATTTGCTGACGCCGTTTATCGACAAGTCTTCGTTTTCAGTTCGATCTGCATGTTTATTTTCTTTGCTGTTCTTATACTGAAATGAAAAGTTATCTTTAGTTCTTTCATACAATCAATATTAAAGACTCATCTTGGCATCTCAATCTTGTTTTCAGTGCAAATATCATCTTCAGGTAAGACACGACAGTTATTGTTTAAAAAAAAAAGACTAAACTGTGTTCTATCCTACGATACACAGACGTTTTACCAAATAATTCCAGTGTTCAGCTCGAAAGAAATCGTATTTAATAGTTACACCAAATATCTTTGACACATAAACGGAACACAAGGAACCTTCAAATTGTAAACAAATAGATTTCTAGCAAATAGAGTTCTGGCTGAGACAGACGAGACTGAAAATGGGAAACAAAAGAAAATCTTCAGCTGTGAAACGACGAGTTAAAACTGTCAGCCCTGTTACATTTTATTGTAGCAATATCCTAACCGTTTCCTGTAATTCCTTTCACGTGCTCTTTTTTTCAGAATGTTTGCAGTACAAGAACCTCACCAAGTACGACCGCGCCAAAAGGTATAAGGGAGCTGCCAAATGTGACAGATCACTTTCCAGGGGCTGGTATCGATTTCAAGGACTTGCTGGTAAACAGATGCCTGATTCGTGCGTGCCTACGCAGCGGTGTGGCACGCATGCGCCAGGTTGGCTGAGAGGTGGTCACCCTACAGTGGCTGAAGGAGCTGTTAAGCGGAAAGTGTGTTTCCATTGGACCTCTGGCTGCTGTCAGTTGCATAAACCACATTGCATTTTAGACTTACTTTTGTTTCAAAGTAACTGGTCCTCAACATTATAGAACGGTCTTCATTTGAGTGTCGAAAAGCAGTTTTGCATCAACTACCCTACTCGATTGGCTTAAAAAATCGCGCCATTTTTTCATCCAATTAGAAGTTAAACCGAAACTAACTCACTCGCACTTTTTTTCCCGCGCTTTGCATCAGCTACACGCTAATTACGAGTGTTGATCGGTTCAATGGATTGTCCGTGTCCTTTGTGATTGGCTAGAGTGAGCAGCTTGGGTTTTACGATACTCAATTGAAAACTGCTCTATGATAAAAGTATAAGTCAATTACTTGGCAAAAATCCTGGATAAATTTAAAACTAGACGTTAACAAAGAGAGCAACACCCTTAATTTCACGTTAAAATATACCTTGCTCCCCGTCGCCACAATAACGTAAACTGCAAGCTGGCGTTGGATATAACTTGTACACATAGAAACCACCACAGTTACGAACCCGGATGTTGGTAGACAACTGACAGCAGCCAGAGGTCCAATGGAAACACACTTTCCGCTTAACAGCTCCTTCAGCCACTGTAGGGTGACCACCTCTCAGCCAACCTGGCGCATGCGTGCCACACCGCTGCGTAGGCACGCACGAATCAGGCATCTGTTTACCAGCAAGTCCTTGAAATCGATACCAGCCCCTGGAAAGTGATCTGTCACATTTGGCAGCTCCCTTATACCTTTTGGCGCGGTCGTACTTGGTGAGGTTCTTGTACTGCAAACATTCTGAAAAAAAGAGCACGTGAAAGGAATTACAGGAAACGGTTAGGATATTGCTACAATAAAATGTAACAGGGCTGACAGTTTTAACTCGTCGTTTCACAGCTGAAGATTTTCTTTTGTTTCCCATTTTCAGTCTCGTCTGTCTCAGCCAGAACTCTATTTGCTAGAAATCTATTTGTTTACAATTTGAAGGTTCCTTGTGTTCCGTTTATGTGTCAAAGATATTTGGTGTAACTATTAAATACGATTTCTTTCGAGCTGAACACTGGAATTATTTGGTAAAACGTCTGTGTATCGTAGGATAGAACACAGTTTAGTCTTTTTTTTTTAAACAATAACTGTCGTGTCTTACCTGAAGATGATATTTGCACTGAAAACAAGATTGAGATGCCAAGATGAGTCTTTAATATTGATTGTATGAAAGAACTAAAGATAACTTTTCATTTCAGTATAAGAACAGCAAAGAAAATAAACATGCAGATCGAACTGAAAACGAAGACTTGTCGATAAACGGCGTCAGCAAATGCAAAGGACGAAAGCTAAAAAGGTCAAAACAGTAAACCTACAGACGGGAATAAGCAGTCGAGAATAACATACGAAAGAACTGCAAAGAATGAAAACATTTTTCTTGTCTTTCAAGTCCTTGGATATCTGTCGCTTTCTCATTAATTGTGTTGTAATAAAGGAAAATGTTTCTCACCGGGAGATCCAACACCGCAGTAACGATACTGGCATCTAGGGGGCTTCTGCAACCTGTACACGTAGAAACTACCACAGTTTCTTACAAGGATGTTATTACTCCTCCAGCAGCAGTTGTTGATCCAGTGATAGCATACCGTTCTTGACACCACTCCATCATGAATTGACGGATGTCCTCCTCGAAGCCAACCTGCGGCTTGGGTACCGCAATGGTATGACGGAACACACTCGTCTGGCATTCGATCTCCAGCCAAGCCAACAAATCGATACCAGTCTCTTTGCAGTGTATTGTCACAGATGGGGTGGCCACCTGACACTTTTCGATAATCGTACGTCTGCGAGCGATCTGCCTCAGGAAGAAATTTGTAGCGAAGGCATTCATCGCCTGGAATGATGAAAACCACAGATAACTTGAGTCAGATGTGTTGAAGGTAAAATTGGTTTGGACTCACCAACATGTTTCCTGTGTATGCTTTCCTTCGTCTAAAATGTCATGCTTGCACGCTGTTGTCTTGTACAATGGCAACTACCAGGATACACTTACAATTGTTTAAGTAACGAATCTGTTTATTATTTCATTACTTAAGTTCTTCTTTAGTTCTTTCAAGCTTGATTTTAGTTCCTTCAGATGACATTCAATCATTTAGTGGTCTCAAAGCTCAAAGCAATAAATGTTCAATAGACGGATACTCCCTGCTTGGTAATGTCCATTTTTCATATGACGATAGTATACACGACGGTCTTCTGGGTTGTGACAAGGTCATTTTTGTGCCAATGAGCGTATAATAAAAATAGTATATATTCCTATTCAAGTGTTACATGTACGTTTACCTGTAGTCGGAGTCGGAGTCGGAGCCGGAGTTGGTGCTGAAAAAAAATAGAAAGATAGTTCAGATCGAGGAAGGCACATATTACTTACAGGCGTAGCTTCACATCTGTGTGAAGCGCATGTTATTGAGCTTCCCTTGAAAATAATAGTATCCTCTGATTTTTTTTTTTCGACGAACATTTTTCTGATCTTTGTTCCTTTTTTAAAGGGGCCACTTCACGGTATTTTGAGTTTTATTGACCATCGACAAAATTACGTTTAAATTGAAGAAAACCTGAAAATAATGCTTCAGAAATATAGGAAAACACCAGCTCCTGAAAACACTAAAGAGATAACAATAAACTATAAGGGAATAAGGATGAATAAAGATGAAGAAGATTGACACGGATTACAAACAACAAAGTTGAAAACTTTAGGCTAAATTTTTCAAACCGTTTAACCGTGACGCAGCTCCTTTAACGTCATTTTTACCATTTTTCCTAGTTCTTGCCTTTTTTTCAATAATTTGAAAACCTTCGGAAAAAAAATCACAACTCTCACATTGGACCAGGATCAGGAAGTTTTGCTCCATTGTGCGGTTGCAAAGGAACAATTTGATTTGAGGTACAACCCTTGTTTTCCGTAATTAGTTTTGGAGGAAGTGAATTCACTGTGAGGTTATCATTTTCATACCACATCATTTGAAGTTATACTTATTATTATAAATTAATTAAGAGTTAGATGATTGGTTTCAGAAATGGTCATTCAAGGAATACAAACTGACTTCAGTGAGAGCTCGAAAGAATTCTCATGCTAGTTTTTTTACTGTAAATATATTATATTACGAGAAAAACTACAACACCAAGACTGTGTACACGGTCTTATTTTAACAAATAAAGAAGCCTAAGCCGTGTATTACGCTATGATAAAACACGACGGACATTTGAGAACACGAGCGAAATGTAGCCTGAAACACGAGCCGCTGGTGAGTGTTTTCTACATTTCTCGAGTGTTCTTAAATGCTCGCCGTGTTTTATCACAGTGTATTACATGGCTTAGACTTCTTTATTTGCTTTATGATGTAGATTTTACGCGCGCAAAACAATAAAACACGCTTTTTCGATGTTTTGTACTCTGATAAAATTAAACATGGTTTTTTGACCAATCCGGGCGCACGCAGGGTCCTATCTATATTATAATGCAAAATAATGTATGTACACCTGCAATCAGAAATAACCTTGCTGAACTCGAAAATTTACGGAATACTGATTCTTACCTGTATATCCAACACCACAGTAACGATATTGGCATCCTGGAGGCTTCTGCAACCTGTACACGAAGAAACCACCACAGTTTCTCACAAGAATATTATTACTCCTCCAGCAGCAGTTGTTGATCCAGTGGTAGCACACTGTTCTTGACACCACTCCATCATAAACCGACGGATGTCCTCCTCGAAGCCAGCCTGCGGCTTGGGTACCGCAGTGGTATGAAGGAACACACTCGTGTGACATACGATCTCCCGCAAGGCCAACAAATCGGTACCATTTGGTCTGCAATAGATCGTCACACTTAGCGCGACCATCTTGAACCATTCTAAAATCATAACCTTGCGAACGGTCTGGTTCTTGAAGAATTTGGTAACAGTTGCATTCTTGAGCTGGGCAAAGAAAAAAACGAATATTTTTATTTATTTTTGTAATATCTATGCTATAGCCCCTTTTTCTTGGTATTTAAAATGTAGAACATGCAGGAATATTCATGAAGTTTTGTTTAATTTTCTTATTAGATGATGTGACTTGCGGCTTAATATACACTGTCCGTGGTAATCTACATACATGTACGATATACTTATCCCTGTTACCTGTAGCTGTAGTCGGGGTTATTGTTGGCTTTGAGTTTGCAGATTCTACGTATACAAGGAGATAACAAATAAGAATGTCGTTGTTTGAAATTTCAAAAGCAAAATTAAATAATTTTTACTTGCTAATTTAGTAATTTAAACTGACCTGGAGACTACAGTTTACCACGGATTCGATTTTCTGACAATTTGCGCACCGCAGATAAGAACATATAACAACTTTGAATCAAATTCTTGTTTTTTGCTTCCACTTCTTGTCCTTTCTTGCATAAAATACCGAACAATACTGTCTTCATTTAGCGTTTACCTAGACTGTTCACAGTCCCCTATTTTTCCGTGAGACCATATCGTAGATGTCGATCATTCAGTTCGACTGGGCCGCCATCTCGGTCTAGTCTCTTGATACGAGAGAAACTGGGGAGAGAACAAAATGCCCTTGGGTAGGGGTGGTGGGGTTAATAGCGTGGGGTGAGGGGGCCGTGCCCTCCACCACCTCTACCCACGGGAATTTTGTATTCTGCCCAGTTTCGCTCGCATTAAGGGACCAAGATCCACATCTACGATCGCACGGAAAAATAGGGGACTGTGAACAGTCTAGCGTTTACCCAGCTCTACGTTCAACTGCTGAGCATGCAAAATTTATGTAAAAAGTTGCTCTTCACACGATCAATCAATCAATCAATCAATCATCCAGCTTACCTGAAGGAGTCGGCAAAACTTGGCTTGACTTGAAAACTGGAAAGGCTGCAAAAGAAGTCATTTTACAGTAAGATAGAGCCCACTGTGAAGAAAGGCAAAAGAACGTAAAAACAAATCGAGTTAACTTAGTTTATTTGTAAGTTTTGCAACCAGTCGCTTTGCTCGAGAATGTGATCATGACGGGCTGAGTAGAGTAAATCACGTGTCCCTGTAGAAAATGCTCTAAAACCATTGGGCAATTCATGCCGTGTTTTGACGAGAGAAGTTTACTACAGTTACTGCTCACCGAGGCTTCGTACCTTAACTACAATTATTAGATCTAGAGAAGCTGTTTACACTGAACTAATCAACTAAAGTAGGCTGCATACAATGAACAGTTTGAGGTATTCTCGGAAAGTAAGTGTTGCACTTTTTTCTACAGACATTATTGCGAAACCGGCAATAAAATTTCTGACTTTCCTAATAGTCTAGTGGGTTATAATTAACGAAAATTTTGAGCTGGATCGTGACAAAGTGGACAAAAGTACTAAAGTTTGCATACAGTTTCCTCTGGATATGAGTATTAAATCTGGGATGGGTGCCCAAGAAACCTCTGATTACTGTATAAAATTGAAATACTTTTCATCATTTCCCTTCTGTGCTTGGTAACGAGGCTTTTATCTTCACATAGTATTTGTCACAGTTTGAAAGGTAAAATAGCTCAAAATCAATTCAAAGATTAACTCAAATAATAATTCCAGAATTTGCCAAGATAACATGTTAAAAAAATTGATTGGTTGCCAAGCTACTGTTACTTTTAGCATAGTTAATAGAAGGGAATGGTTATGAAACCCGACAAAGTTCTTTGTTGTATGTTATTGTTCGCTTTTTTGGCCTTGACCGTGCAAAAAACACAATAGTTGTTTACTCCGTGCTGAGCAACTAATCAATAGCAACGTGTTGGTTACGTATCTCATGCGTAGTGTATGAGCGCAAAACAAAAGGTTTTGCACGGCATGGACCTTCCAACCTAAATCTTGGGATCTTTGTTTGCTCCTTTGATGTTTGCCGGGCTTCCTAACCATTCCGCTTTATTAACTATGCTTTAAGGGGATCTTATACAAAAAAAATATGTTTTTTTTTGCAAAACAACTCTGTGGTACAGTTTTAGCACCATGTTAAAGGACTTTACACTCTGACTTCAAAAATGAGCATAACTAGCTCCTAATTGTTAAAATTGGTGTTCATTACAAACAAGATAACTTAATTATGAATGGTTCGAGAAGCATGGAATTCAGATCATGCTGTCCGCAAGCAGGTTGTCCAGGAGCCAAACCTCAGAAAGCAGTGTTTCGAGGGGTTTTATCTCGTAAAATTTAAAAAGAAATTCTCTAATAGTAACTATATCAACTGAATTACAGGGATAAAATTTCATAAATTGCAAATTTTGGAGGTTTGAATTGTGTTCTTTACCAATGTTGAAAATTTGACAACATTCGGTTAAAACCCTGTAAAGATATCGTGCGCGAAATATTGATGATCGGTCTATTTGGTCATTTTGAGAAATATGTCTTTAAAGTTTTCCTTCGGTCTCTGGGAGTCCAAATTGGCCCGTTGAACGAGGAGGGAGTTAAAGGAAAGGGAGGGGGGTATGTCGAAAGGTTTTACATACATGCGTCATTGAATGCCCGAACACACACCAGCCATAGAAATGTTAACCAAGTATAAGGAGCGTACAAGATGGCACAGAAAACAATGTTCAGGACCCTCATGCAAAATTTCCATAAGTACACATCACTAAGGCTTTTATGTAAAGTATCATTAAAATGTACTAAATTGAATCCATTTTGTGAGTACTTTTAGACTGTAAACAATGGTTGCTATGAGTGTTGCTATGTTAAAATATAGCTACAAGTATGGGAATTTCTTAATTTAAACGTAAATCAAGGAGCAATTACAGCAAAATCGTTTCAAAATACCATTAACAATTGGTCAAGGATGGTGAATCTTCATGTTCTGAAGAAATGGTTTTTTGGGGAAAAATTTCAATGCCGGAGTATAAGACAACCTTAACATGTTCTAACTTTTTATATCAGAGGTGAATAATTTTCTGTTTAGACAAAATTTTAAATGATGCAACCACAAATATCAACTCTTTCATGTAGACTCTTGGCCTTCGGCCATCGTAGCTTGATTAAAAATATAACACAAACAGCGGTGATAAACATTTTGAAAACATGCATTTTATGAACTTGGCGTTTCGTATCCTCGTCAACATACATTTTACAGCGGTTATCAGTCACACGCGCCCTTCAACGATTTTTTGCCATTTCAAAAACTAAGTTTGGTGGACGTCAATCAAATGTATCCATGACAATATTCGTGTTCATTTCGTCGTGTCAGTTTCACGGCCATGTTCGATCGTCGTTGGATTAGGAATAATCGCTCAGTTATTCTGACAAAGTAATTTGCAATTTCGCTGAGATGGAGGGCTCTTATGTAGAGGAAACATGGTTTGTCTTTGAATTGCATAGCATAAACACTTTTTGCGAGCGAACTGACGTTTGTGAAGAAGGCGGCGTAAGAAACAAAATATTTAGAGCCGTGAGCGATCCGCCAAAGAGAAAGTCGAAGAAAGCTGAAGAAAGGAAAGATACAAGGTAGCTGAAAAAGTTGGCCTCAGAAATGAGTCGCTTTATGTGGAGATTGACTATTTATCAGCTTGTTATGGATGCAGATTATTTTCACCGCAGAAATTTTTGTCATTCGCCTTGCTAAAATACTGATAATCAAGGCATGCAGGGATCAATCTTGACGAGTTTCAAGCGTGGTTGGAATACTAGTACCAGACAGGCAAATTATATGCAAAGCAAATCGTCAAGAGAACCACACGGCACGTGTGAATGTCAGTAATAAAAAGGTAACGAAAGCCGCAAGAGATTAGCAGTTAGACTTTTGTAGTTCATTCTGTAATAAAGTTTATATTTATATTTAGTTCTTTCTCATGTTGTTGTGGTTGTACAATGTTTGTAAATTTGTAGCTTCAAAGCATTGCCCGTGAGCGAGACGAACGAAAAGGCGCTTCAAACGATTTTGTAAGTCTTACTTCTCAGTTTCTGTTTATCGACGAGTCAAGTAAAGAT
>JAHPZR010012257.1:15000-27500 GCA_019787425.1 Platygyra sinensis | reverse complement strand
GGTGCTTCTTCACGGTGCGAGACCGATCTTGGAATATGACGTTTTATCTTCAAATGTTTTTATTTACTTGCCAACAATAAAAGACCTTGTTGGATATTACAAGTTCCGGAATGAGGTGATGGTTTGGTTTAATGCAAATAATATGCTAGTACAATGTTTACATCCCATGCAAATATGCGGAGGAAACTCCAGGTCCTATATATTTCATATCATTGATTCCAACATCTACCCATCTGCTGACTCTAGTTTTTTTCAGTTAAGTGCTACTGGCTGCCTGGCATTTTTAACTTTTAGGTTATTTCGAGCAGCCAGCACCCCTATTATCTGTTGTATATATAGATATATATTTTTTCTCTTGTAATAATTATGGGGTGAAATAAAGTATTGTTGTTGTCTGTACTTTACTGGAAATAAGTATACTCCCTTTTTTAAGGCGATATAGCAATTTTCTAAATTTATAAACACAAAAAATGACACATTACAACCATATTCCAAACATGAGGTTAAAATATGAAAGACACTTGAAATAACCTTTTTCCCATTAAATTTTATGAGACAAAACCAAGAAAGTGCAAAATATCAAACATTTCAAATCCTTGGATTTCTGTATGCATAGTAATTGCCAAATTTATTGTGAGAGAAAACATCACTTCTGCTTGTAGTCAGGAAGCTACTGCTGTTGTAAAATGGTAATTTCTTTTTGGGCTCCACTGGGTTTTAAAGTTTTTAAAAAGACAGTTGTATTATAGCATACTTCATGAAATAAGCCCAAGAAGAGAAAGATAAAAACATTTTTTATTGCCTTATTGTAAACAAATACAGTACAAATACAATGTGGTAGAGATAGAACACCTGCTAGTTATGCAACATTTTAGAGTGGTATACTTTAGGCGAGTGTGTATATACCAAAAAAAATATAGGTGGCAAGTGGGACATTCCAAAATTATACCATGAGAAAGGGCCGGTTACATAGCTATTTTATACCATGCCATAGAAAATACAGTAGCCAGATGGGAAGGTTGGGTGTGATGCAGTTAAATTGCACTGATCGATGGGAAGGTTTGGTGGAATATTGACAAATATACAACAGATTTCTTGCATTCTGATTGGCTGTTTTCTCTATGGCATGGTATAAATACAATAGTATTATCACAATATTATAATCCATCAAATATTTCAACTGCACAGGATTGGTCTTATCACATGACCCAATATTCCCCAGCTAAAACTGGGGAATATCAGAGATTGTTATACCTTCCAAATAACAATGATTAAAAGTGGGAAAATCATCAACAGATGTACAAATGATACGCAGTGTACATCTTGCCTAGCTGCTTCGCGGCATGTTTTTTACCCAAACCTTACTGCCTAGTGTACTTTTTGGATAGAGCCCACTAGTCAAGAAACAACTGACGATGCCACAGTGCACAGTTATGAATTTAAACATTCTGAGTCATCAAAACAGCAAAACCTCTTGAAACAACGTGTGCAAGTTCACTTGACATGTGTAAATAGACCCAAGTTCAGAGAGTTAAACTAGGATGGAACATAATGCACAAAATGGGTATAAATAGAAAGATGTTGTGTTATGTCCCATTCGGACTAAAAGCTAAATATATTATTATTAGAGAATAAAGTGAGCATAAAGTAAACAGTATTCTACCATACATTTCCCACTTAAAAATCTTAAGGGCTTGTCTACCTTTTAACTTGCAGCAGTTAAACTCCCAAATACTGACATTTGAAAACAGAATTCCAACCCAAAGGGAATAAAAGCATACTAGCATAAAGCATAAGACTCAAGTGCGCATTGCGGACCTATTTTTTACATATGGAAACACTAAGTCAGGCCCACAATATCGAAATGCCTCGTGCGAGACTACAATATCATCACTCAGACCTGACGCTTTTCGTGCGAGACTACAGGCTCGTTTACACTACAGAAAAAATTGGGTCCGGACCCGTCAAAAAAGTGGTACGGACACCCGACATAACTTTTGTAAAGAAATACTGGACATTCCGCAGAGCCATAGGCGCCTATGGCCCTGCGGAAACTTCAGTATTTCTTTACAAAAGTTTTGGGTCCGTACTTCTTTTTTGGCGGGTCTGGACCAAAATGTTTCTGTAGTGTAAACGCGCCTTACAATATCAAGTCCCGACAAGGTCAGATACCACGCTTTTCGCGCGAGACTACAATAATAATAGTAGTAATCGTAGATTTAAGAGTGGGTTCGAATATTCAGTGCGGTAACAGCGGAAGCTAGCGGATGTGGTAGAATTATGGCCGAAAGTCGATTAGCGTCGAGCTATTTTAATGTTTGTCATGCTTTGGCGAACGCTGGGTTTACCGGGAGCTCACTCACGGAAAGAAGGTCACTCCACTGCTGTGCAATCAACTGAATCAACTTTACTGCTTGAATCAAGGTTCCTTTATACATAATGTTAGCTAACTTATTATACGTGTTACAAAATACAGAGGGTGATGAGAGTTTCCTTTGTCCTGAACAACTTAATTACGACATAACCGCGATTTTATAGATATGGGTTAACACTTACGTTAATCCTGCGTAACTAGGAACTAATCAGAGCAGTGTCCAGTATTATAAAGTATCTTGCTTATCTTGTTGTTGGAAGGAACTAGTAGTGTTCCTACATGTTTTAAGACGGAAAGCACACTCTAGTTTTCTATATTCCACGCGACACGTACTACGGATACATGTAGTTACACGGATACTTTGACAAGAAAGGTTTATACATAGATCCAAGAGACTATGATAGTCTCTTGATAGATCAAAAAGCTGCACCAGCTTTGGCGCGTTCAATTTTTCTGTTCAACGACTTTATGGTGACCTGAGGAAAAAGGCTGGTGGAGCTTTTGGTGCTTCAAATGTGTCTGAACTGCCACACGGCAAACAGCAGATTTATAACGCTAAATCCAGGATAAGCAGTTCTGCCAGTGAAGATGACGTTGAAGAACTTTTAAAGTACGCATGGGACAAAGACGACCTGATTCTTCACCACTCCGACTATCCTGAAGATCGATGGGTACTTGGTACTGCCACTATGTGCTCTGACTTGTCGAAATACACTACATCAGATTTACTTTGTTATCCGTTTTGTGTTGACCCAACATTCAAAATGGGACAATTTGAGGTTACTATTGTTGTTTACAAACATCTACTCTAGTCTAAAAGGACAAATGAAAGCCCCGTCTTTTTAGGTCACACAATAATTCATTATAAGAAGACCTATGACACCTACAGAGCTCTGGCAGCCACATGTGCTGGAAAATGCAAGGGGCTGTCAAAGGTGAAAGGCTTTATTACTGATGGCGAGGAAACCCTTTGTAGAGCCTTTGAAGACGAACTGAAGAATGCAAGGAGCCTACGTTGATTTAAGCACTTTGAAAGCAACTGTAAAGAAAAGCTAAGAACAATCGGAATTGGCGAAGCGAAAGAACAGCGTTTCTTTCTGCAAAAGGTCTTTGGAGTTCCAGGTAAAGAGCACGGCATACTAGATGCTGTTGATCGAGAGGATTTGCGGAAACGCCTAGACGGAGCAAAGCCAGAAATTGAAAGGAGAGAGAGGGAAGTTCTCAAGAGAAAAGACGACACCTTCAAACCCAACTTTTGGTCCTATCTCAACGACCGTTTTGAAATGATGTCTTGTCACATGGTAGCAAATATTTGAGAGGAAGCTGGAATGGCTGTAGGAGATGATGGCAAACCAGTACGTTGTTACACTAATAATTCAGAGTCCATTAACAACATCATGAGATCTGCCAAAGAAACTTTTCTCAAAGAAAATCCTTGTATTTCTCAGCTTAACAAGACTCAGTTTACACAGAATGTTTTCAAGGTTGTCCATGCAAACCAGATGGAAGAGCTACACTCTGCGATCCCTGGGCTGAGTGATGTTTACATCTTAGCTGATCATGTCAGGTACTTGCAAGTGTCAGCGGATGTGCGGTTTGAGTGGACGCCAAAGATGAGGGAGAAGTACGTCCTTGGAGTACAAAAGCTTTCCGTAGCAGATGTATTCAAGCAAAAAGATGTACCATGGCCGGTAGTAGAATCTGCCAATATTGATACCACGGAATTCAGGCCCTTAGAAGAGGACATCGTCACGGACCTGATCAGTGGTCATGGCTATTCTGAAGAAAACGCAAGTGCATTAAAAAAGGAAGTTCTACATCTTCTTAACCACCCCAGTGCCATCCAGAGAAAAGCAAGTCTGCAAACCGAGGGAGTTCTTCAATTTGAGGTTGCAAGCGCAGGTTCTAAACATGGAACTGTGCAGGTCTCTGTTTACAGTGATCATGCAACGTGTGTATGTGGACGGTACAAGTACGACAACATCTGCAAACGCTCTCTAGCAGTAGCCACTTTTAAGTTGATTCTCGCAGCCCATCTACATTTCATCAGAAAGAAATCAAAGAAAAATCGCAAAAGAACAGCTCTTGCCGAACACGACGTTCACAAAGAGGCAGCAGGGAAGAAAGGAGGCAAGAACAAGTACGCCTATCGACCAGCGAGGGGTATGGCACAACTAAGCTCGAGTGTTTCCACGGAAACATCCAACACCCCTTTGTACTCTGAGATTTATCATAATGAAAATTTGTTTGAATTGATGTTCCTCTCGGAAGGTGCAACCAGGTGCAAATCAAGCCATCTGGACTTTTGCCACCGGAAAAAAGTCATTCCTTTTGATGTAATCTTCTCCCACAAAGAACGATGGATGTATCCCATCAAAGGAGATTGGTCTAATTGCAAGCCTTCCCAGTGGGAGACCGTCAGGTATTATCATGCCTCAAAGAAATGCCTGACTAATCGTTTTCCATACTTCTCGTTAGAGTATATTCACATCCCAAGTGACGTAAAGAAAAGTCTTCGCGATTCACACAAAACATATCTCACCAATGAGTTTGGACTGACCTTTGATTAACTTTTTACTTCATCCATGACCCGTCCCTGAAGTTGCACTTTCCAACTTAAAATGTAAGGGATTCAAGCTCAGGAAAGCGAAGAGAGATTCACGGTTAATTTGTTTGTACATTCTCATAATCGTTAAAAGCTAACCACCAAGCATAATCACAGTTGCCAACTTTTGCACGACGATAATCGCATCATTTCTATTTACCTATTTGCTAAACACCCGCACACTATCGATAGTAAACATTTATCGGGTAATCTTTTTTCTCTTAATGCAACTGGCATTAGTTCTTGTTCAGTTACCAAGCTTGTCCTTCGTTAACAGTCTTGCTCTTGCGTGGATTTGAGTATGCCATGCATATGCAAGTCTCTTTGACTCTAAATTCAGCCCCCACATAATGCGGGCATATTTCAGAGTTCAGTTACCTAGTGTCTTTTTAAGATGGAGAAAGTGGCACTGTTATTTGGATTCCTTATCTAGATGCACCGCTTCATCAGTTTGAAACAGTCAGATGAGGATGCTCAAACTTGACGGCTTACAATTAGAAATAAGGGAGTCACTTTTTTGCAAGTTTTTATCGGTGCTGTTGCTGTGACGGCACGATTACAAATCCTTTAATATTGGCGTAGTGTTGACATGTAACTGAATTACTTCCTTCTACAGGTACTGAATAATAACCACGAGTTCGCAGTTAATATGAAGAGAGGTTTTGAAGCTAAGCATAAATGCTAGAATGTAGAAAAACTGAATTTTAATCTTCACACTTTGTTGGAATTACGTTTTTACGTTATAAGCATTCGCTTTGTTCCTGTTGTCAAATATCAATAGATTTTTTCAATACATACCATGAAATGAAAGGAAAGGAAACCGATCTCTATATATATTTCATAGTTTTTCGAGTTATCTCACTATCTTTCAATTTTTTTTTTAATTTGTTCCAGTTCAAAGTTACGTTTTAAAAATCATATATACGCAAAATACTCCAGGTCATGCCCTATTTTAAAAAACAAGCATGCCTGCATTTCAATGCAGATGTAATAAAAGGGATAGAAAAGGAGTTAGCTAATTATTTCATTTAATTAGTTCCCAATTTGATCTTTGTTAATGCAATTCAGATATGAATATGAAGATATTAACAGTTTGTAAATTGTATTGAGAATTGCAGAAATTCCTTCTGTTTGTACATTTTCCTCCGATTTCCAAATAAAACACCATTCGATTTTCTTCATTTTAAAGAGGGTCTTCCTTTTGAAAATGAAGGCGTCCGATGGTTTTGCGTTCATACCGTACCCGGAGGTGGGCAAGTTTACATTATCTTATTCTACTTTTCAAGTTATTGTTTTCAAATTACCATTAAGAAGTGGGGTCTATTGGGGATTAGCCGATAAAAACTGTCGACATTGTACAGAAACCCATTTCATGTCAGTTAACATCTAACAAAGCATTTAAGCGAGGATCTTCGTTTTGTAGTTCGAGCCGGCCTTATTTCTCATGTCACACGAGGCGGTTTGTTGCAGCAACCTGTCACGGCGACGTGTCGCAGTGATTTGTCACATTGTGTGTCTCAGTCTTGTTTTGTAGTTTGAGCCGGCTTAATCTACAAAACGACGACCCCATTGATTTCACGTCAGTTGACAACGAACAAAGCATTTAAGCAAGGGTCTTCGTTTGTAGTTTGAGCTGGCTTAATTCCGCATCAGGGGAAAAGTGTTGACCCGGCTTGACTGGCTCTGGTTTGATAGGCCTGTAAAAGAAACTAGTCTTCGTTTTTGGGTCTTCGTTTTTGGGTCTTCGTTTTTGGGTCTTAGGTCTTAGGTCTTCATTTTGTAGACACCCGCAGTTTTGCTCCTCACAAAGTAAATTACCATAAATAATGTACAATAAACCAGAGAATGTTGTGTGCCAAATTAAGTTTACAATAATATTGTTTGCCTCAGTCTACCATGAAAAATATTCCACCTTGAGACCTCATCTACAATGTAACCATAATTGAAGGCATAAGGTATTTTACTCAAGAGTGAACTTTGTCAAAAACACTCCAAATTTCGCATGCGGTTTTGTTTAGGTGCCTTAAACATTATCTTTATGTTTTCTTGCTGAAGTTTGCTTCGCTTTTGAAATATTACGTATGCGAAAAACCTGTATTTGTTGTCATGTCAGCACGTAACCACAAAGACACAAATTTCACTTAAAATCTTTTGCAACGAGTAACATTTAAAGTGTTGATTTCAGGTTAAAACCGTTAAAATCCAGATTTCATGTTATCCTCCAACTGCAAAGATGTTAATTTCACTCAAATTACAGCCAAACGTTAACTTTATGCGATTTCACATTAGGGTGTGACAGCAAGGATGTCTGTTTTAATTAAAAAAATAATGAGCAAATTGTTCATTTCACGCAGACAGTTAGCTCAAAAATGTTGATTTCGGGCCTAAATAGGTTAAAATGCTGATTTCACATTAAGGCGTGACAGCAAGCATGTTGATTTCACTAAAAACGAGCAAAAGATTCATTTCACACACTGCATAAGCTCAAAAACGTCAATTTCAGGCCTAAATGCTACAGAAACCGGGATAAGCTCCGGCAGCTATGAGCCAGCCTTGGCTCCAAGGCTTCACTAAGTTATTAGTTTTTGGTCTGAATGGTATTTGCTTTGACGCTTGATCGATTCACGAACACTCAAGGTCACAGGTAATCATGTCGTGTATGACTGCGGTGCATTATTTCTAAATGTAATCGTGTCAAGTTTGCGTGCTTTCTCTTGCTTGCCGTCAGTGAAGAAGCAAAAACATGACTTCAATTTTTTTTGTTCAATGTATAATAAAACAATTATTAGATTCGGTTTTTGTGATATCCAGAATAATCATGGTCTCAGTAAGGGTTATCAACCTCAGCCTTCGGCTTTGGCTGATAACCCTTACCTTGACCTTGATTACTCTGAATATCACAAAAACCTCATCCAATAATTGTTTATAAACAATCTGTTCCCAGACTTCCACTCTCTATGCAATTTTTCTAAATAGATTTCTTGGTTTTTGAAAGAAGTTAAGGAACAGAACGAAACAAAAAATTGACTGACCTTGTAACAAGTGGGTGTCTTGGCAAAACAAATTTGAATTTGACATGTTCAGCGACTTATCCACTTGTGTTAACAAAGCAGTAGTAAGAGATTAATGTATTATAGTGACTTCATCGTTTAGCGAAACAAAAGGTTTCTTTTGTTTTTCAGCCAACAAAAGGTCCTCAGAGGAAGCCCTTGGAAAAATGTGTTTTTCGTAACGTAACGTCTCAAAAAGGAAGCAAACTTTTCGGGAAAAAAAACGTGCAGACCATTGTTTAGGACGCCTAAACAAAACTGCATGTGAAATTTGAAGCGTTTTTGACAAAGTTCACTCTTCAGTAAAATACCTAATGCCCTTTTTCCACTGAACCCTTCAATAATACAGCTGTGGCTAATTTTTGTCACTGACAGCACTTAGGAGATTAAAATAAATGACTTAAGTCCTGGCCTGTTATTTGTAGATATGGAATTTCCAAGGGGGAGAGGGACCAAAGAGGGGCATGATGAAACCCCCTGCAATGGAAAATCCTGATAACCCCAGGTAAGTGGTTTTTTAAAAGGCCTTCCCAATCCTCTGGAAATTCTAATTAAGCCTGATATGTTTCCTTTAAAAGTCTTGGTCTTAGAGAATCCCAGCCCCCAACACTCCTTCTTGTATACGGAAGTGTATTAAATGCATCCATCCTTTCATGACATGTATGGCCTCAATCTCAGTATTATTTAAGGTTCAGTATACCCCAAAATCGACAATTTTGCAAAATTTTAGTTATTGATATTCCCAGGTGCATCTCTTTGAGATCTTTTAATTACAAAAAGTTCTGCAAAAAAAAAGCTTTCTCCTAGACAAGGTTATAAAGAAAAAACAATTTTATGAATAAATTATCTCTAATTGGAAGTTGTCAAAAAGTTGTCATGATCAATTTAAGTGCCATTAAGTCACGTGGAATGGAATGGAATGGAATCTGTTTGTCATCTATTTGGCAACATGGAATCTATTTGTTTCAGATAATAACAAAAAGCCTTTTTATTTCAAAATATTTCAACATAACGCAAAAGCCTGTCTTTGCCCCACCTTTGCCCACTTTGACAAAGACAAAAAAACCATTTGACGTAATCTATTATCTATACAAAATGAAGCAATTTAATTGGTTACTGTGTGTAGCAAATTAAATTGGTTGAGGAAAATTATGCCACTGTCAAACCTGACTCGAGTGTCGCTCCTCGTGAAATGAAAACTTACAGCGAAAGCAGAATTGAACTGCGAAATTTAAAAATCTTGAAGAAAATGCTGAAAAAATCAAGTCAGTTTTTGTTATCAGAGCAGCCCTGTGAGCCTAAAAGGTTGGACATTGCCTTGAAACTTGCAGGAGTTGAAAAAATATCCTCCGAAAACATGTGGTTGCGGTCAACCTAGAGGCCACTTGATTCGAATTCTGAATTGGAAAGGAGTATAAATGATGGTGGAGATTTTTGTCCTCTGTGGTAGGTGATTCTCAAATCATTTTCATATAGTGTTGGTGAAACATTTTAGCTGCGATACTGTCGGCCGTGAGCTGTGGTTAGCTATACTTAACTCGCTGCTGAGCACTGAAATGCGCAGAAACATTTGCATCGGAAAGCAAGGTTGTGTGTTTATTTTACTGATTTGAAGAAGTGATGTTTTGATGTTTCATTCCTGACATCAATCAGTGTGTCGACAGCTGTTTTGACACTGCAAAAAGTTGGATTTTTTTCAATAAATGAATCTCGGAAACAGTTTGTTTATTAAGTTTGTTAAATTCGAGATAAAGCAATAGTTCTCGGCTTACCGAGAACTAGTTCATATTTTTGTAGATTATATTTTCTGTCTCTATTTTTATATTTTACTTTTCCTCTGAGATATTAGCTAAGTCCAGCTACTCTGTAAATCCGAGATTAAATAAAGTGTATGTATGTGGGGTATGTATGTATGTATGTATGTATGTATTATCAAGACCAATTTCGTGCCTAGTTTAGTGTCGCTTGACTGCTGACTGAGACTGCTCGAAAATCTTTTCGGGATCATTTTCCTGAAAAACGGCTTTATCTTTCTTCTTCTGGTTTCTCAAACCTGTTCAAAGCCTCAGCAAGACCTTTTTGTACTTATCTTTAGCCTAGTGACGTAAAATATTATCCTGATTCTCAAAACTTTCCACCATTTTAAAACAGCAGAGGGAAAAACTTTGTAATGATGACATCAATCGTGCATCTGTCCTCTAATAGATCATAGGCGAGAACCAATCAAAATGTGAGAATAACTTGGGTTATTATATAAATATCTATATAACCCCTCCATGATATGGAAAGATAACGCCCATCTTTGTAAGGTAAAATACTGTAAACACTCTTATTTACATTTAAGCCACATTGAAAACAGATTTAGCTTGCTGCTGCTGTTTTCAGACAGACCTATCTCATAATACTTGTCAAAGGCAGCCCTATAGCAATATACATCCTTAGAGAGAGATCAAGTCCCACACTACACCATTCTGTAAGCTTGACAGAAATATCCTATTAAGGACGTTCGCGCCCATTGCTACTGCGCATCTCTAGTGCGCACGCTATTCATTGGTCACGCGCGTGCCACGTCATTTTCAAGCGCGCGCCCAGAGTGGAAAACTCAACAAAATATAGAGCTGATGACCTTTGCGTTAACTTTGTGTGCGAATAATTTTGTTGGATGCTCGGTGACCCCCAATTTTTTTTTGGCAGATCACTTCCTTTTCTGAATCTTTCAATTATACTAAAAAACAAAAAAAATCTGTACGTAGGAAGTTTTAATTATTTCTCATATTCTAATTAAATAGGGTCGAATTGGTACATGGATACAGGTGTGCATAACTTAGAAGATGCATTTTTTAAGGCTAATTCTAGCTGATTTAATGACATATGTAGCAAAGATCTATCAAATAGGCCTATATATGCTGTGTTAAACACACACAACTTAGATGTGATTCTTCAAATTAACTATATGCCGATAGTAACGAATCTGGGCAAAACCGCCTCGAATGACTGGAAATCCTAGAAATGATATGGTCTGTGATACGCCTTATCTTCAAAACGAGTTCTGTGACTCCCGATTTTTTTTACGTTTTTAATCTAAACTTATCATTTTCTAGCTGGAGACAAAGTTTTAAAAAAATCTGTGCATTGGACGCTTTTGGGCACGAACGTCCTTAAATGTCTCTTGTGCACCAACCTGAATCTGATCCCTAATGGCAGCCTTGTTTATGTCACTGACACGCTTGATGCTGGGTCCCAGTGATGTAATTTCTTTATCTGGAGAACTTGTCCAAAGCTACAACACAATATCATCAAAATATGCTCAAAGGTAAAATTTATCAGAACAACTTTATGGTTATGCGATTATTAGCCTTCTATTTCACCTTTAAATACACTTGAACCTAGAAAGGGTTTTGAAGGTGTACAGTGGAACCTCGATTTAACGAACCTCTATTTAACGAAGTCCTCGATATAACGAAAGATATTCTTTGTCCCGGCCAAAGTTACAGTAAAATGTATGGAATAGAACCTTGATATAACGAATTCTTCGATATAACGAACATAATCCGGAAGCCCAAAAGAAAAATCTACCTCGATATAATGAATTACAATGTCAACATGTGACAGAAGATAAACGCTGAACAGATAAACAGTCAACAAATCCTTCAATCCTTAAGGTAAAGAGACAACAACCTTTCAGTCAATGGCTTATTATATGTCATAGTATGTTATAGACATTAGCACTATAATATTTTCACAGAAGTCACCTGTGTTGAGCATAAATCATTCACTATGACCTCGATATAAGGAACCCTCCATTTAACAAACAAATTTGGTGGGTCCCCAGTGACTTCGTTAAATCGAGGTTCCACTGTATTCAGTTATAACAGCTCTGATATTGACTAGTTTGAGTAGAAAATTGAGCCATGAATAGTAATGAAATACTTAACTAGCCTCTTATTTTAGACCTGTGTCATTGGTACTGACCCCCTTAGAAGCTAGAACTTGAACTTTGTACTTGTTATTAAGTTCATTTTTAGAACAAACCAATGTAAGGCCACCATCACATGATAAACTTGAAGAGCTGAAACCGGATGACAAAAAAACAAATCCAGTATTAAAAAGAGCCAATTAAAATTAGTGCAGCTATGATAATAAATAAACAACTTAAAGGGCTATTGTTTCAATTGTTATTAAAATTTCATGCAAAAAATACAAGACTAGCAAGACAATCCCAGATAGTGCAGAGTACAATTTACAGCTCTGCTAAAGTAGTCACACAGGCCCTCACCCCTGCCATTTTCTCCCATGGTAGTCAACTAGGCCTTTTGCTCTTTCCAGAATATGAGCAGACGAAACCTTAATAAGGTATGCTTCATGGCTTTGTTAAATGGCAAGATATGGTCTTGAGGTAAATCTGAGCATTCTGATTGGTTCTTTCTTGGTCAGGATTTTGCCATATGGCCCAATTTCATGGAAATTGTTG
>JAHPZR010012257.1:0-7500 GCA_019787425.1 Platygyra sinensis | reverse complement strand
TTGTGTTCCCTAGCCATGTCCTTGGGTCTCAAACTCGAAACATGTGAAATCGTTCTGTCCTGCACGATCGTTTACTACCACCGTCCGCCATCTTGCTTTCACTGTGGTGGATGTTGTGCGCATGTGTTACCATGCACTCTCGCAGCTGCAGTGGACATGCCTACTTCATGGTTACTTTGTGCGGTTATATGCCCAAAATTTGACCCAAGTAATACCTCCTTTTGGGGAGAGACAAGCAGCAAAGTCTTCCCTTGCTCCTCGAGATTCCATTCATGGCCCTGAAAACTCCCAGCTGAGCACACTGTTGTTTGAAGTTTTGATTCAGTGACAAAGACTTCTGATACTCCAATCAGAGTTATTTGATTTCTGCTACTCTGTTATTGACAAACTGCTTCCATTCTCTATTCTTCCTCTTGATCCAGTACAGAACATTATTTGAGTCTGTCCAGCAGCACACATTGCTAATAATGAGACACTGTTCTAGTGTATAGTCTTGATCTGTGCAGTCAACCTTGCCAGTATTAACGCTACAGAGAGCTCCAACCTTGGAATGGTCTGCTCCTTTAGGGGGGCAACATTTTTTTGATGCTAACAATTGGAATTGAGTACTGATTCGGGATTTGATTACCAAGTAAACCACCACTGCATAGGTTGAAGATGAGATATCACCAAGTATTGTTATATTCTTGTTGACACATCTGGGTACCTGAATGACATTCACCTGCCCCAACTCTGAGTTTAAGTTTATCCATCGACTTTTCAGTTAAGAGTTGAGTTCTGCATCCCAGTGGCAGTTTGCCTTACGGATGTGTTGCACAGGAATCTTCATTTGGACAACAATAAGAAACTTGCTATCACTCTGGGCAATAGTGAACAATGGCTCCCATATTCGGCTGTCGGTAACCTGTCAGCCAACCGTAGGCCAACAGGCTACCGACACATTAACGACAGTCGCCCAACACTGTTCAGTAGACCACAAATTGACCGTAAACAGTAAATAGAAATCTGTTGATCATATTGTTCTTTCCTATCTGTGTGACCCTTTTTGAACGGTAAAATGTTTTTTTTTTACGCAATTTGACACGTGTTGTACTGGCCAAGATAAAGTAACTGTCAAGTTTGTCGTGCGCTCAGATGACATTTTAATTTATGCGTTACAGAAATGAGAGTAATTAAACAGAGAGCAAAGTCTTTACCCGAAGAAAAAGAGGTTTCTGACCAGTGGGTCTTTGTTTGAGACCAGTGGGTCTTCGTTTTAGACCACAGGGTCTTTGTTTTAGACCAGTGGGTCTTAGGTCTTCGCTTCTGGGTCTTCATTTTCCACACATCCTTTTTACCTCATGGTATGACGTAAGTCATGCTATGGGGTTTAGGGTTTGGGGGCGAAATTCAATTAAAAATCACTCACTCATTCACTCACTCACTTGTTAGACAATTAATTTATGCATTAAACCTGGATTAAACACGTTTTCCCCGTACCTCCCCGTCTCCGACAAGTTTGCTTTATTGTTTATGCCATTGTGTCAGTGTACGTGGGGGGAGGTACAAAGGCAAGAGTATGTCCAACTATACTTGGACAGATTCAAAATGGCGTCTGTCCCTGAGAAGTGTGATGGCTTTTTGTTTCCAAAGCTGATCGGAACCTACCTTTGTGAAGCCAGAAATGGAAAGGAAATGTGCTAAAGAATACTCGACTGCAGAGAAATGGGCGTCGAAGTCCTAGAAGTGACGATAAAATGAGCGATTCGTGCGTAAAGATCCCTTACATGCGTGAGACTGCGATCATGAAATAAGCTTACTGCAAATTGGTTAGTGTTAAACTTTGTTGACTTTTCGTTTTACCCACGACCACGAAAATTTCGAAATATGCGGTGTTTTGAATTCAAAATAACGGACTATGAGCTACTATGGGGCCTCTCGAGACTTTTGGAGACAGAGTTGTAGTTGGATGGAGGTTTAAGTTTCGGTAAAGAGTGCGGCTATGGACATCTTTGGAAGACGGCGAATTGACCGGCCACAGGAAGAAAGCAGTATGTTGACATGAACGCTTTATCATCTGGGACAAACGGTAAGCCTTCCTCCTCCTATCGTATGGCATTTTGTGGAGAACATGCAACATATATAATTAAATAATAAGCACACTTTGAGATAATTTTCGCCATTCGTTCGGAAAGTTCTCGGAAAATATTGTCACACGCCAGCATATTACACATGATGTTGACAAACATTGTACATAATTTCTTCTTGTTGCTGTCATCATACTTGAAGCATTTTTGGGTGATACATTATGATAGTCATGCAATATTTCACCAGATTGAATTATATAGAAATCTTGAGTCCTAATAAAAGCACTGTGAAGTAGCAATACATGTACCATCTGGACTTTAATTTTTTTATGTTTGCTTGCTTTTTACCTTGGCAAGGTAACAGTCTGTGAAATCAATGTATTACAATATTTTAAATGCAAGTACTATAGAAAAGAAAATCATTTCATAGTTCTCCAACTCCAGTTTTAAGCAACTCATTCATTACCTTTGCAATGCCCCTAGGGGGGATTAGTCCCAGAAATATTGGGAGGGGGTGTGCAGCCTGCTTCCCAAATCCCTTACCCTAGCTGTGACCAAAATCTGTGATATTCCCTATCCTATTTATGACCTGACCAAAAATTTAAAACCCTATTTATATTAATTCTGACTCATATATCAAATTCCTGTTTCTGACCAGTTCCCTAGTTCAGACCAATGTAAAATTAGCATAAACATAAT
This sequence comes from Platygyra sinensis, assembly GCA_019787425.1. Classification (NCBI taxonomy): domain Eukaryota; kingdom Metazoa; phylum Cnidaria; class Anthozoa; order Scleractinia; family Merulinidae; genus Platygyra; species Platygyra sinensis. The sequence goes on along the minus strand of JAHPZR010012257.1, from coordinate 4,735 downwards.
TTGTGATGGGCTTTTGTTGATTTTCTTTTTGATAATTATGAAAAAGTGGCTTCTTGAAAATATACCCATATCAAGGCTAGAGTGCAAAAACCATACCCTTTTTATGATCAAGATGGCCGAAATCAGCTTTAATTGATACCCCGTACGAAAATTTATAGCCTGACACGGCGAGAATCCGGCTTGAATCTGGCCATAATGTTATTTTTGCGGCGTGAGTCGAACGAGACAAAGCAAGACACTAGATTTGTCCTGCTACAGCAGTTGACCGAGACATTTGTCACGCTTTGTTTTGAGCGGTAATATGGCCAGAATTTAGCGTGATCGAGCGAGTCTGATTTACGTCAGTTTACGATGACTAACGTGACATTTGTCAGGCTGGATTATGACCGTGAATGGAGCCATAAATCGACGTTAGCCTCTGTGTTTTGAGACCTCGACTTTTGTCATGCTGATATATCGGCGATAACATGGCTGGCTTTGAGCGTGTTCCAAACAGACCGACAATAAAATCAGTGTTTCAGCAGAGCCGTTCGCAAAGACAATTGATTCGCATGTTTACTTTGAACGCTACAGTGGGACAATAAAATCAGTGTTTCAGCAGAGCCGTTGATTCGCATGTTTACTTTGAACGCTACAGTCCGACAATAAAATCAGCGTTTCAGCAGAGCTGTTCGCGAAGACAATTGATTCGCATGTTTACGTTCAACGCTAGTAATTGTTTTAGCGAAAATCACTCCGTACCGTGTACACACGGTCCAAATAAATGTATAAACATGATCTCTTACAATAAGCTTCGTTTATTTCTGCTTCTGTATTTACAATGCGAGCACACCAGTTAAATCAAGTGATGTGATGATATTAGAAAAAGACACGGTGAAAGAAAATTAGAATGTTTCATGTTCCTGGTTTTATCATTGCAAAACCTAATAAATTTAACGCAGCACGGACGTGAAAGAATTTGGGAAATTTTATCTTGCGAATCGTTCATGCCGTGCAGATGTAATAACATAAAGGCAGTCGGTATATGATATGCGAGTTTACCGAGAAGAAAGAGTGTTGCAAATACCTTTGATTGGCAGAGACATAAAACCAGAGCACAATACTACGACGGTTAGGGCAACAAACAGCATGAGAAGGCATTGAGGTACTGTCATCAAGGCCGCGGACATCAAGGCCGCTATAAAGGAAACAAACTGTGCTTTTAGGTTAAGAGGAATTCACGCCTGGCTAACCTTTCTTAAGTGCTTGAAATAGATAAATTCACTTCCATTTTAGTTTCTTAATCACGCTCCTTCTTATTAGGAAACTCGCACACGTAAGCCATCGAGTCCTCTTGTCTTCCTTCCGCTGCCACGTTAACGTATAAACAGTTTGTGCAAATGTCTTGAATATTCAGCACAACTATCTCCTCGAGAGAAAAATATGTGACTCGATTGATATGTATCTTTGGATTGTAGCTGTTGCACAAAATTGGGTGACCTATGGCAAGAAAAGTGGGCTCTTTTACAGAACACGACTCGTACTTGATGAAGAATTTCACCATTGCAAACATCCACGTGTTTTTCCCACGATACTTAACAACCGCGCAATTTCTTTTGCGCAGACGCTTGTACGCCAGGCCGCAAATTACGGATGACGAAGTCGTAATTTCCAGTCTATTGAATGCCCAAAATCGTTCTATGGGGCAGGAAAACCCAAGATATTTCTCCAGAGCATTCATTTCCGCAATTTCTAAACACACTTGATATGTTGCACTTAAGGCATAGATATTTGAAAGAATTTCAGTCCTAAATTTAGATTTTCTAGCGCGTTTCTAGTCTTTGTAAAGTAGATCAATTTCAGATCCTTTAGGGATACACTTCTCACAAAGTTCGGGTAGTTTCTGGGTTATAGATACTGCAGAGATTATCTGGCTGTCAATGAACTGCGTTCCATGGATAAGCTTTAAGAGAAATCCATTTTTGTCTTCAAATGCAAAACAGCTGTGTGTATAAAGTGGTCCAAGGTCTCTGACATCGTCCACTAAATGCAGTAACTGGTGAACGTTTAAGGTGTAGAAACGTGGTTGATATAAGTTCGAAAAGGACTTGCAGAAACCATCAAGGAGTCTGTCAGCTTCTTGCAAATCTGCTTCAGAAATTGAATCTTGCAAGAGAAGAAAAATGGCGTTAACGAACAATGTGTAGTGGGAGAAATAATTGTCAGGTAAAAGGCCATATAACGTAGGAAGTCCGTAAAACAGAAGAAATGAACGTAACTCGCTAGCTTTCCAGTACTTTAAGTGTTCGGAAATAGACCGTGGAAGTCGCTTTACTTCAAAGGTTGGTGAAATCTGATTTAGCCTCTCATCGACTTTCTCCACTTTGGAGGATATGCTAAAATGCTCCTTTGAAAAGGCAGGACTAAACCACAATGACAGAAGTAATTTCTGGACACCAAGAAGAACTCCATGCATGTAGTCAATTCCCATGCCTCGCACTAAGTCAAAGTGCCGTAGTAAAGAAAGCCACGATGGCCCTTTTACTCCGTTCACAACATACCGATTTAAACCCTGTTTTTGGCGCCTGGCAGCTTCACATCCGTTGTCTTTTACGTTTTCTGAAGTTCTAATTGGCCCTTTAGGATCATCTTCTTGATAGGGAAATGCTCTGGAGTGACCACGAACACCTGTCTTCACAGTTTGGCCTGGTTGTAAGCATTTCCAGCAGCCATTTTCACCGTTATATTGCATACCATTGCACAGCAAGCAACGGGCTGGAAGGTCGCAAGTGCAAGCAAGCAAAATTCCTTTGCAAAGAAAGTTTCCTCTCTCCGGTGAGTTAACGTGAACACCCTTTTCAAGTGCTGCAAAAGAGTGCGAGTGTGGTTTGAGAAAAGTCCACATAGCTGGCTTTTTTTCTCCAAACCAGAGACCTGCAAAAATCATGTTCTCATATGCCATGCGTTTGCTGTAATTGAGCTCATTGATAACAAGGTACAATGGCCATATGGAAACTTTAGAGGACTTGAATACGGGAACACCGTCAGTATTCATGAGAAATGAAACATTATCAGGGCAGGACAGCAATCCTCCCTTTCCGGACAATTTCTTGTAAAGCGCGCCGTCATAGATTTCCTCCACGTTTTCGGGATGCTTCTTGGTTCGGTGAAAACGATATTGTATGTCACTATAGAAACCATTTCTAGAAAAAAATTCCGTAAGTTGATAAACCACTGGTATTTCAATAAAGTAAGCTTTGGCATGTTGAGATGAAAGTCCTTTCATGCAAGCAGTATTTGGACAAGTAGCTGCTTTCTTATCGACATACGATAAACAGTAACTGCAATAGTGATGCAAAATTACTGGGCCATCTAGTTTGTTGAAAAACGTTTTAAACTTTCGAAGTGTATCTGGCAAAATGTTTCCGGATGGAAGTAAAAGTGAAATAAACTGTAATAGGTGAGTTATCGCCTCCCCGGTTAGGTCATATTTGATCGCGTATAAGGTAAGAAGGACCATAACTGCACCTACGGTCACCTGGGCCCCGGGGTACAACTTTTCCTGTTCACGAGACGACTTGGTGATATCATTCGGTGCTGGTGGCTCTTTCCCCGAATCCAAGCTCGTCGTTTCATGTGATAAGGTATCGATTGTTTGGGACAGTGTCATGTGTTCAACAATTTCTTCAAATTGGCCATCTTCTTCCTCAGCTGACCCCCAATCCCGTAATTCATGCTCACTACTTTCTGCGATAAGTGTCTCACACACGTCATTCCACATAGAATCCAGTTCCAGTTCATCGTTGTCAAGAAAATCGATTGGGTAATGCGGCTGGGAAGGTTTGTAAGCGAAATCTTCCGATTGAAACTTTGAGTTGTCTCCGTGGTGTCCGATGGTCTCAGATCCTCTTGACGGAGAGTTGGACTGAGCAGTGTATGCTGTGCTGAAAGCGGCCTCCTGTTGTACACCTAATTCCTCCGAGGCCAATTCACACGGCTGGATCGTGCGTGGCAAATTTGGTAAGGAAAGAGGAATGGTAACATCTGTAAATAAAGATTCGTCCTCGGTCGTCCTTCGGCGCTTTGAACGTTTTTCGTTTCTAGGAACGGTTGACATATTCTGTTCAGTGCTACAGCAGAGCGTTACCCAAACAGACCAATCTCGACGCACAGTACTGACACAGAACAACTACAGAGCAATGATGTCGATAAACAATAGGTGTAGCCAAAAATGAATATCATACAAGAGATATTTGAAGTTCGAAGCGATGGCCCGGGTCAAATTTTTGGCTTATTTGAAGAGGCATGTCAATATGTTTCATTCAGCCAATGACTTCTGAATGCACGAGACGCCCTGATTGGCTGCTGTTTTGAAAGCTCGACATTAAAATCGGTTTGTTTGGCGAACTGTTTGAGCAGGACGTTGGGTACAAAGTGTGACCGTTTGGGTTGTTTAGCCTTCCTATTCCCATTTTTTGGAGCTTTTTCACTATCTGAAGTAATGGATGAGATTTTATATGCCTGTGCTTATTTTGCTTGTGACAAGACGGTCAGTGTTGTTCCGAAGTCTAAGTGTATACTGCAGGGTGAGTTCAAGGAGCAAGAGAAAGTAGGAGTGAAATGGCGCGTTCAGGGAAAGCAGCAAGTGTTTATTGGGACTATCCTCCATGTGTGTCCAAAACGTAAGTAAATACATGTATATTATAGTACAAATGCTAATCTCAAGCATATTTGAAGCCGCTTAACTACTGTTGCT
>JAHPZR010012256.1:0-12856 GCA_019787425.1 Platygyra sinensis | reverse complement strand
ATTACTACCATCAGTATCAGTCAGATGATTTCTTCATATAATTTTGAATATTTGTGTTCCATTCTTTTTTGGGTTTACTAAGGCCTGGTTTAAACATCGCATTTTACATGGCCGAATCGAATCAAATTGCCAAGTTAAATGCATATAAAATGCCACGTCTAAATCAATTAAATGCGACATGTTTCAATTTGGTGCGAGTCAGTCGAATATGCGACTGAACTTCTACAGTTGATTTAAACGCCGCATTTTACATGTGTTGAATTGAATTGAAATTCTGTTAGATAATTTATGTTTGCTTGAATGGGAATTTAAAACACGTCACGCGCGCTCACCAATTTTATGCAGCAAAATGATGCGACGTTTAAATCAAATCAGCCGAGGGTATTGATTCGAGTTGACTAAAATAAGTATTTGATTCGGCGTATGTAAAATGCGATGTTTAAACCAGGCCTTAGTAAACCCAAAAAAGAATGGAACACAAATTATTCAAAATTATATGAAGAAATCATCTTGACTGATACTGATGGTAGTAATCCTGCACAACTCCATACAAACACCACCACAGTGTTGAAATTCACTGTAGGAGTCAGCAAATCAAGAGACATATTCGGGTTTAAATTCGTGCCCTTCGTATTCCACAGGAGGCTCCAATGTTGACCACTTTGGTTCTTCTAATGGCCTGCGTTTTTTTTTTAACCCTTCTAGGTTCAGATGGTTGTTCACGTTTTGACTTCAAGTGCCTCCATGCAGTCTCATCAATCTCCAAGGGCAAATCCATATCCTACATTAACTAATCACTTAAAACAACCAACCTCGAAATGAGGAAATTCCATTAAGAAAACCACAGAATTACAACAGCACTCATCAAAGAAGAAATCATCTTGACTGCTACTAATCATTGCTAGTAAAGATGGGAAGGCTACTCATCACTCTTCAAGGGTAAATCTATACCCTGCATTAACAAAGGAATTAAGAGAAACACCACGAGGTGCCACTACACTTCCACTAAAGCTCTAAGTAGACAAAATCCACTTAAAAAATACACAGAATATCGCTTTAACACAACACAAACAGGAAAAAAAAACTCCTATCAGAAAACATCATCAACTGATAGTAATGGTAGAAAACCCCACACAAAAATACTCATCACTATCCAATAGTAAATCCATTTCCTCCAATAACTTAAGACTTAAAAGAACCAACAAGAGTGCCACAAGTCTTGCAATAAAACTCCAAGTAGGAAAAATCCACTCCAAAAATACACAAAATTATATAGCTTTAGCATAACACAAACAAGACAAAACCACTCCTTGCAGGAAACATCATCAACTGATACTAATACTACTAACCCTAGACAACAATACTCATCACTCTCCTAGAGTTAAATCCATATCCTTCAATAACTACAGACTTGTAACAACCAGCACGGGTACATTTTTCCACAAGAAGTCGAAATCATGTCACAAACTGCATACCATATTTTTCAAAACCTGTCTCCAAAAACTTAACATTACTATGGAAAAAAGTAAAATAATAAATTATACTTGTCCACCACAGTTTTAAAAGAAAGCAAACCAATTAAACTATTACATACTTTGAAATTGTAAAACTACTTTATAAACTAATTCTACTATAAACTTCCCTATGCACCATATTGTTAAAAGCTGAGATGATTAGAGTAGTACCTTCATAAACATATCTTTTGGAATGGTCATAATATCCCTCAAGCATGTATACAGAAATTTTATCTACTGCTTCTCAATAAACAATCTTTCTGTAGATACAAAATAGGTGCCAAAATGTTAAAACAATATAATTGAAGGGGTGAGTGCAAAACGGTGCTAAGTGACGATTTAGGTGGTTTTCTTTTTTTCTGCAAAAGCGCCTGAAATTTTGTGTGCCGCTTTCAATTGAATAGAAAAACATTACCCTGTATTTTTTTTCGCTGGTTTGCTCTTCGTTTTCGAGATATTACGTATGCAAACAACCCTCCGTGATCTATTGTTGAACAAAAAACAAAAGAAACCTTTTGTTTCGCTAAAGGATTAAGTCACTATAACACAGTAATTTCTCACCGCTGCTTCGTTAACTCAAGGGGATAACGCGCCGAACGAAGCTGATTCGAATTTGTTTTGATGTGACACTCGAGGGCTCGATTCGAGGTCGGTGAAATCTTTTTTTTTTTCGTTGTTGTTTTTCTTCTTCTTTCAAAATCCTTCTTCGTGTCTTTGTAACTGAACTGCCGTTTTCACTGGTAGGGATTTTTTTTTAGCTGCCTTTGTGACGTCGGGTTTTGGTGCGCAAAGCATCGATTACTTCGATAACACAAATTCAGAGCTTACCTGTTAGTTAAGCAGAGTTTGCTCGTTATTTCCAGCGATATTCGAAGCTTATTCGAGGAATATTTGCGCCTGCCTGGTAGGAGATTTGGCATCATTAAGCCTTTGACCCTCGTTAAGTCACCCAGCATTGCTCAAAGAACCGAGGAATGTTTTTGTTCTGAGATCATTGTTTAAGTCCGCCGTTGACTTAGCCATTGAAGAACAAGTGAGCCAGGCAGTAGAGTCTAGAAATGCTTCTTCTTCCAAAACAAAGCATCCGTCCTGGACTTATGGCTCATTTGCCAAACTTCGGCGTGTGTCAGTTTTGGAAATTAGAACTGCTTTCTAGACTCTTATTATTTTCTTGAAATCAGCCATCCAACAACCTTCGCTGCAAAAATTTCTGGGATATCCCATAATAATCTTTCATACGTAAAGCGCCGTGAGCATTGTGTGCGTGACTTATAGCTCGCCTTAGTGTGTGACTCAGACACGGCCGGGGACTGGTGAGAAAGGCCAGGCAGCAAAGTCCTTGAAATTTGACCTGTACCGAGTGTAGAGTTGAAAAGTTGCCGGCTAAATTAAACAGATTGAAAGCCATTTTTACAGGCCAAACAGAAGCCAAAGACAAATCGCAGGTGGGTTAAATTGGCAAGCAAGCGTTCCGTGAGTGTGTATCGTGGATTTCCAAGCAGATGATTACTTTGAGTTGTGACAGGATCGAGCCCGCCGCGAAGAAAAAACTGAAGACAAAGAACGCCTGATCGCAGGTTAGAAAGAAGAAAACTTCAGCTCAAATGTAAGTTTTGCTTTGTATTTAAGCGTTCCTTTGCTGATAAATTTTCCGTTTCATATGCTTTCTTTCGGCATGAGCAGCATGTTAGCTTAAGGCTTCCTCTTTCAGTGTTGTCAGAAATAATCATTTCATGGAACGAGGAGTTTTTTACCAAAAAAAAATAATTTCACGTAGAAACATTTAAACATTTAAGTCACTGACGTAGCCGATTTGCAAAACGTTCAGCCTCTATCTCTAGGAACTATTCATTGACTTAATTTACGCATCGATTCGTGCACTAGATTTCCTAAGTCGAGATTGTTTTCCTTGGCCTAACACTGCGGTAACACTAACGTATCCTGACCTTAACTCTAACCTAATACGAAGCGCTAACCCTAAGCAATAACTTTAACCTTGAACGCTAGCCCTAAGCCTAAAAAATAAGCGCTCAGTAGCGCTAACCCTAAGCAATAACTTTAACCTTGAACGCTAGCCCTAAGCCTCAAGTGTGGTCCGAATTTGGATACTCAATTTCGCGTACAAGTTTTCGTAGAGTTCTACGTCTATACGCCGAGTCCTCCTTACGTCTATACGCCGAGTCCTCCCTATATTCAAATGACTATACGCCCATACCTCCCTATATTGAAATGTTCTAGCATCGTTTTTAAGTGCATATATTGCATTGTTATTGCTTTACCTCTTCCTATTCTCCCCGATGTTTATGTATGTTGCCATGGTAACGTAAGCCTGCAATCCAGTCGGACAACCGAGATGGAAAGATTTCCTCAACTTTTTTAACTCTGTTACTTTACTTATTTAACTGTAGTTGGTTTCTTAATGTTTATGCCTAGTAGACATTATACTTGTTTTATATATATTTGAGCTAGTACGCTTCTATTTTTATTTTATAGGTGTCTACGTAACTACGCAACTTCGTCTCTGCTTCTCTACTTCTCTACCTCTCTACTTCTCTACGCCCCTACGCCTCTACACCTTTATGCCTCTACACCTCTAGGCCTCTAAGCCCCTACTCCTCCACACCTTTACGTCCCTACGCCTCTACACCTCTACGCATCTACACCTCTACGCCTCTACGCATCTACACCTCTACGGCTCTACACTTCTACGCCTCTACTTCTCTACGCCCCTACGCCTCTACGCCTCCTACGCCTCTACTGCCTCTACGCCTCTACGCCTCTACGCCTCTACTTCTTTGGGCCTCTACGCCTCTACGCCTCTACGCCTCTATGAATATACGCCTCTATCACTCTACGCCTCTAAGGCTCTATGAATATACGCCTCTATCACTCTACGCCTCTACGGCTCTATGAATATACGCCTCTATCACTCTACGCATCTACGCCATCTTCCCTCTACTCCTCTACGTCTCTAGGCAGCATGGCTTCTACATTTCTGCGTCACTACATCTTTTCTGTCTTTGTATTGTTAGTTCTGTACTCTTTTTCTGCTTCACTTTTTGTACAAGTTTATATAGTTACATCTTGAATCTTTTACTATTACTATTAAATGTTTTATATTTGTATTAGACGCTATGCTTTTCTTTTACTATTTACTTGGAATTTTAGTCTTATTACTCCTTACATTTGAATACAGTTTTGTTATTTTTGGTTTACTTCAAATATTGGACAGATAACACTTTTATCTTACAGGGCTGTTTATTTGCCGTATTCTTTCAATATATTTAATATACTAGATGTATAGCCTTTGCGTGTTGATTACTTTTCTTGTTGTAATTATTTTTTTGTGAGTTCGCTTGTGATATCATACATTTATTATTTTCTTTTGCTTTATTCCCTATCTAGGTTAACTGTTTCGCAGCTGGCAGTGATACTTGGCAGTGCAAAATCTTTTGCTCTGAATTATATTATCATATGATGGGGTTTTTTTTTGCCCTTCTACGAAACACATGAAATAAATTTTGTTTAGTTTACTCGTGCTTCTTATATTCTTTGTATTTATTTCGCTTACAACCTATTTTAACTCTACCTTTTTTCTTGCCGGGCATACCTGTACATGCATGCAAACTGTATTCTCTTTTCAGAGAGGCATTTCATGCACTTCATGCAATGCCTGTCGTTTGCGGCTCTCTTTTTTAATTATTCTAGGTGTGCAGCATCAAGGTACGCGTCGTCTTCCTTTTAATATGGTTTTCGCACGTCTTATTTACTTCTTATTTAACTGAATAGAGGCTTTAATAATTGGAGGAATTTTTCCGTAGAGTTTTAGTACATACTTTTCGCCGTAATAATGTTAATAGACGGAACAACTTCATAATTACATTAACAATATTTGAAATAAGACACACTTCAGTTGAATATTTTGTGTTTTCAAATTAAGTCAATTTAATTTTATTTTTTAGTCACGTATAGCTTTCATTGTCCATCACCTATTTGACAAATGTATTACCTTTCACGAATTATAATAAATGAAATAATTGATCTGCTCCTTGCCCCCATTTTACCAGCCACGCTTCCACGTTCATTCTATTTATTCCTCTTTGTGATTTCTTGGCTCTTATTAAGGGCTTTTATAGCTTTCGGTTACTTTGTCCATGGCTGTGGACTTTTTGACATGAGTGAGTTAAACCTATCTTTGGGTTTCATATATTTCTTTTATTTCTCAACTGTTCTGGATTGTACACTGCAATACGCTTTGTGTAAGGCACCATTAGCAGATATGAAGTTGATCTGCAAGCCCTTTTTTACCCTTTCTTTAGAATTGCCTTCCCTTCTTACAGGCTCATGTTTTTCCCTCCCTGTCGGTATTACCCTAGTTTCGTCCTGTACCATAACAGGGCTACAATTTCTCCTTCAAGTTGGTCTTGCACGTTTGTTCACGTCATCTAATTAACTACCCCACCGTTTGTATAACACTTGCCTTCTGAAAGCTGGGGTACACGGGCATAGGAGTTAAAATTGAAGTATTATCGAAAGGAAATGGTTAGGATTAAAATCTGTTGCATACACTATAAGACAGTTTACCACCCTAAATCATTGCCCCAGGTTGTTTGGGGACCTTTTTTTTATCCGTCTGCCAATTCTCCACTTCAAATTTCAATTGTTCTAAATCCATCAAATCTTCTAATTCTAATATTTCCCTACATTTACCGTATCCATTGTGAAAAAACTATCTCCTTCCCAAAATGTCCAAAATCACCCAAACATTTGCACAAAACCGCAAAACTGTGGTTAATGAAATGAGCGTAGAGAGTTAGCGTTGCTTGAAACGTATTGGTATGTGTACCTCCGCCTTCATTAGGGAGCTTAAGCAAGCGCGGTTTTGAGACGCGGACAGCAACCGGAAGAGAACATTTCTCGTGCTAGGACCGTATTGTCTCCCAGATTTTCATACTACTTATTTCTAATGGAGAAAAGATATTTAGCAATGTGAATTTGGTTGTGTGAGGGCAAGTTAAAAGTGAAAACAGCTCACTTCCGGTTACCGTCCGCGTCTCAAAAACGCGCGTGCTTAAGCTCCCTATTCTTGTAGAGCATGTGACGACCTGAATCTTAATTGCTTGGATGGTTTATCCAGATCAATTGTCTTTCGCCTGACCTAACACTTCCTTTGTCTCGTCTCGAGTGGGATTACTCTTTTAGATCTCAAGTCATTAAGTGTGCCAATTTTCGGTAATTCCGTATAAGCGGCCATTCCCTCTATTAAAGTGCAGGCCCTCAGGAGGCGGATTCAAGGTGTTTAAATGAACCCCCTTTGGGAGGGCAATAATGAGGGTTTAAAACAACAATCTCTTTATTTTCGCCTTTTAGCAAATAGTGGCGGAATTGAAAACAAATTTTGAGTACTGAGGCTTTTAAATTAACCTGCCATAAAACGCCCAAAGTATTCTGTATTTTTTTATTTAATAGCGTAAATCCGGAAATATCGATAATCGTCCGAAAGAAGCAGAAAAACGATTTTTTTCGTATTTGCCCAAAAGAACTCATTTGGTTACCTGTTTTCGGAAATGACATCAATTGGTTCCATTTCCTTTTCTTTTCTTCGAAATTTACAAAACTTGAAAATTCCGCCACAGGGCCTTCAGCAGCGGCTGAGAGACTTGAAATTTGACACATGTTTAACATGCTCGTATGGACTTACCAAACGTTGCCTTAACATGTCCTTTACACGGTTTGTGGTGCATCTCTTAAACTTTACTCGGGACTAAGTTGTGTTTTAAAATGGTTTGTTTTACCAAAGAGTTAACGTTCGGAACCTGAACCATTTATGGACGTTAAGTGATAAGGCTAATATTAGCAAACTTTGAACTTGTTAAATGCTGTCTGTTATATTTCATTCAAGTAATTAGTTATAACCAAATGAAAGCAGGTTCTTTATTCTACTTGCCTGGAAAAAATTACAGGTGGCCCGTAAAAAATCTTCCGTTGAGACATGTAAGGCCAAATAAGAAAAAAATCCTTTGTCTGCTTCTGTCTGCAGATTATCGATATTTTCTGATTCAACCTCTTCAATTGCTACTACAATAGGTTCTAGTGTACCCTCGCACAAAGTGTATTGGCTCTCCTCACTGGCTTTAATGCATTTTAATCATTCTATGCCTGTCTTTTTGGACGAAATTGGCAGTCTGCCCCCATCCCAGAATTATGGTTTTTTCACGTTTGCTTCAAGAATAATCATCTAGTGAATTACTAAGGGAATGCAATATATCCTAGTGACATAGTATTATATGTAAGTAAAAGGATCTCATCGGTGAAAGTATTCCCTTAACATGCTTTCGATTTTCAACTTCTAGCAAATAGAGGCTGGATGGGACACACACGTTGAGTTTTGCAACTTTTAAATTACCCTAGGAGGAAAATTTAAAAGTATAGGGAAAGTATTAAATTGTTAGGCCAATATGTTCAAGTGTACCCTGTGCGAGAGTATATAGGCTCTCTTCCCTTGTTCTCATGCATATCAAGGAAAATGGTCCTCTAGTAAATTAGTAATTGGCCTCAATAAATCTTAGTGACCTAGTTTTATATGTGATTAGAATAACACCTTCGTTGAAAATATTTCCTTAACAGTCGTCAGAGATTTCATATTTTCCTATTATCCTATTCTAAGGTGAAGGGGAGGAGAAATTGAAGCGCGCGATCCAGTTGATACGTTTATTAAGTTGATATTGCCGCTGCGACGCTCGTTTTAATACATTTACCGCCGGGGAACGTTCGGGGGAGGGGGGGGGGGCAGCCTAAGCTTTTCCATGAGATTCCTTTGTAGCACAATTCAAGCTTTTTTTAATATTGACATATTTTTTCCTGGGGCCTCTAGGTATCAAACTTTGAGGTGTAGAGGCTAGAGGCTCGCTTAAAAAACTAACACCCTTCCAACAACCTCAGCGACGGGCTTAAAGTGAATTCTTAATTTACGCTTTCCCTTATCAATCCAATCAGGGTAGATCAAGAATAGCTGTAACATACCGATAAGTGATAACATTATCACATTTATGACAGCCCAGGCTCGATTACGCAAAATTAATAACAAGAATTGCAAGCCTACTACTTTGACAAAGCAATCCAGTTATCTTCTAGAAGGCTGAACAATTTTTTTAAAACCCACTAAGTTTTGGCTTCAGCAGGCAAACACCCGTCACTTAATTTCATTTATCATTTTCAGATATTGATATGTAAGTAACACTTTTACTGCACACGGTTATTTTTAATGTAAGGGTTATTAACAACTCGCCCCAGAAAGACACAATCAGATCAGGCATTGGGTAGGCCACGCACAGGCGTAACCATATCCCCAGCTTTAGAGAAGCACTTTTGGTCCTTATCGAGGTCTTTGCCTAACAGTTCATATTAGGATTTCAACGTAGTTAATTTTGAATGTTTAGGGGTAGCACCTCCAAATAATACTAGGTTCACATATATCGCTTTCCGTAATTATTAGCTACGGTCTTGTGTTATCGCAAGTTTACATTGGCTTGTATATATACTACTTCCCATGATGTATCATACTTTATTTCTTAAGCTTTGCCAACCATATTTCAAATCAACACACAAACGCGGAAAACTAATTTAATACAATGAAGACAGGTACTCAAAAACAGCTTGCGCTTATTAAATCGCTCTCTCGGAACACAGAGAAACGACATAGAAATTACAGTAACAGTTCATGTGTAGTTTGATAGCAGCAGTCTTTGTTCCTTGACCATTTGCAAGTTTGATGCAAATTGTACAGATAGGCTTGAAAAGGCGAGTAACTCCAGGGTCAATGTTAATGATTGCTTACAGTAGCTGAATAGGTGTGCCTTCACTACACTTACAGCAAAAAGGTACGGGAAACCAGTTTCATCATTTAGAGCGTTCCATATTCTCATTTTTTCTACTGAAAAATGAACTTTTGTATGTAGTTTTTTACAATGTTTTGGTATAAAATAGAGTTACATTTGTTAGGCTACTGGACCTACTTTCTCTTAAGAGGAAGCTTTCATGTCCGTTCAGGCAGAAAAATCCAATACCAAAATTAAAAAGATAAATAAAAAGAAATTTTTCTTCTGTACAGTGAAGTGCTCGTTAATATAGCTTTGATGGGCCATTAGCTTTCAATTGCTTTACCCAGTACAGTTTCACGGTAAGGGTGTTGGCATTTTTATCCTTTAAATCACATTGTTTGTTGGATTTTTGGGTTTACGTGCTTCGAAGAAGTTTTAGGAAATCCTAGGAAGAGGTTTATTTTTGCTTTCCTTTAGCATTTCGGCGTTGCTAGATTCTGTTACATTTTCTTAACGGTAACAAACACCTACAGTGTTCTGTTTTCATATTATGTATGTAATAAGCTTAGATCTGTGATCTGTACATGCCTTTGCCTTTTGTTTGGCTCTTACAAGCAATGTTTTGAAAGTGATTAATCGTTTAAAATTCTAATTTTGTAATAGGCAATAGTTATCTATAGAATGTTTCTTAACTGTGTAATAAATTTAGGCAATATTTTTTATTTGTGCAGTTCTGCTTGAAGTAGAGGCGTGACAATAAGGCATGGCTCTTTCCTTATTGCGCCTAAATAATAGGGGGGTGCTCTATTTTCTAAGGCTTGGACCACATTAACCTGAAACTTTTTCAGATTAACAGACTTGCCAAATTTGTTATATTGCGCATGACGCAATATGCAAATTAAGTCACGTGACTCTTGACGGTCAAAGCTTTCCTAAGATTCGTTGAGGAAAAATGGCACCAGCTTACATAAAGAGTAGTTTAACTTGAATGGAGGCACCGAGTGCACAAAATTAGCACCAAAAGATCTGTACCCGCACTTTCTTAAATATGTCATTAATTTTTGAAGGAAAGGGCATTTTGTAATAGTGCCCAGTCCCCTAATAAAAGTACATACCTAATTTATGTTTTTATTTGAAAGAACCTCACGAAGTCCCGGAAGAGGTATAAAGTACCTACTAGTCTTAACATTAGAAAGCTAAAAAAGTTATGACATTTTGCTAAAAAAGAAATACCGCTTCTTTTTGTAGTAAATAACCCATCCTCTCCTTATATACAAATTCGGAATTTTAATTAAAAGCTTGGGGAGTTACATCGACTAAATACGGCAGTGCCCAGTCTCAAAACTAATATTGAATTCTAAATTCATTCTTTCCCTTTTAAGCACAACATAAAAAGTCATGGTATTAGTTCGCGAATATTAGGTTTCCCCCCTCTCCTCAACCCCCCTCCCCCGGGGGGGGTAATCCCTTATATAGGCTATTAACGTATGTTTAGGAACGAAGGGAAACCATTTAAGCTGATTTTGCTCCTTTTGAGCATTAATAGGGTATTAATAGGGTATGGTATGGTTTTTGTAGGGTATGTGAATTATCGAAAAGAGATTCTAAAAAGCCCTTCCCAAAATATTTTGACAGTAATTTATCATTAGCCTTAACTATGGTTATGCATGGTACAGTGGATAGTATCTTCATTTTCAAAACGCTAATTGACAAGTATGTAAAATCGAAATCACAAGGGCGACGAAATTTGCTATTTTCTTGTTTTGTCTTAAAGCCTTTGACCGTGTACCCAGAAATAAATTATTTAAGAAGCTCAGAACGGTAGGTACTGATGTCCATGTACTCGAATGAAAAGTCAGCAGTCAAAATCGAAGACAAAATGACGCAAACGTTTCCGTGTCATACCGGTGTAAAGCAAGGGTGTATGCTGTCACCCACCTTGTCTAATATCTATCTGAGTGACTTACCTTAAATGCTAAACATAGCATTTAGTAACTGTCTGTTGTATGATTCAGTTAGCTTTGCCAGATCCGCACAATGTCTACACAGAATTCTCAACAAGTTTGAATCATTCTGTGAAAAGGTAGACCTAAACGTGAACCTATGCAAAATTAAAGTCATGATATTTAACAACAGTGGCAAATCTCTAAATAACTATTCCTTTAGGTACGGAATGAATAAACTGGAAAACGCAAAGTCATATAAGTATCTAGGGCTGACACTGTGCTCTTACGGAAACTTCACCCTTGCAAGGCAAGAATTGAAAAAAGGCTAGCCTGAAAGCCTAGTTTAAACTACGGAAAGAGCTGGGAAACCACTTCAGCGAGAACATCAAACACACAATTAAGCTATTTGATGCATTAATACCCCCCATACTCATGTATGGTAGTGTTTTCTTGGGTATTGATTGTAATGGCAAATTATATACAGACCCAGAGGAACTTGTCCAAAATAACTTTTTAAACTGGCTACTAGGTGTGAATAAATATTGCAACAATAATGCTTGTAGGGCCGAAACAGCCAGGTTCCCACTGAGAATTAAAGCCCAATGCAGAACCTTTAGGTTCTGGCTTACTTTAGCTAATCACAAAGAGAATAATTGTTACAAATTATCTCAAGTGGCTTATAATGACATGAAACGGATGAAAGATAAAGTATTTTGGAGTCAAAAAATCAAAAACTTTTTATACCAGACAGGTTTAGGAAATCTTTGGGAAAAAAACACATTTTCTAGATGTAGACATTTTAAGCATTATTAGACAAACATTATGGGATATTGAATTACAAAGGTGGTTCAGCGAGATGAATAATGACATAAGGAAAGACCCAAATCAAAGCAACAAAATGCGAACCTACCGTAAACTCAAAACAATAGATAATTACAGATGCGAGGATTACCTTCACCAGGTCACCAACATCCGACACAGAAACATCATGACAAAACTGCGACTTAGTAATCATAGACTGGCAATAGACAAATGTGTCCCAAAATTGGATAATGTCTTTCCAGTCGAGTTTTTTGCCCTCAACTAACTCGACCTGCTAAGGAAAAACGCATAGTTCAAAGTCCATTTCTGCAAACCGCATTCTTCGTCTTATCTACCTTACAAATTCTCTACTCACTTTCCTCTATCCATCACCTTCATATCTTACCATTACAGCTCCAAAACACCAACACAACTCCACTCTACTATCACATTCCCACTTAATTTAACTCTACCAACACAACTATACTCTACATCGCAACTATACTCAACCCATCTTCACCGACACAACACAACTCCACTCAACTTAACTCTACCAGCACAACTATCCCATCACAACTCGACTCAACTCGACTCCACCATAACGACTATACCTAACCAACACATATCGACCCAGCTCTACTCCACCATCGCGACTATACTCTACGAACAGATCTCGACTCAGCTCACTCTACCATCACAACTGGACTCAACTCCACTCCACCATAGTGACTATACTATACCATCACAACTTGACTCAACTCAACCTCAACTCGAC
>JAHPZR010012253.1:0-12278 GCA_019787425.1 Platygyra sinensis | reverse complement strand
CAGGAAATTAATAATGGTAATAACACATGAATCATGTGAATCCCAGTTCAGTCTGTAATCATACGAGTTATTTATCCTTTGAACAAAAGTGGTCCTGGGATTATTCCAAATAGTGGGTCTGAAAGGGACAGCAATTCTGAACAACCGGACAAAAATATTGTGCTTGAAATACACCGATTTCGATATGTCAAAATCCAGCTAAGACAATACACAACAGAACGAGGCCCTGGAGAATAACTATAGAGTTTGTGGGGCTTATTGCCCAGAGCCTCGTTCTGAGATCTATTGTTTTAGATTGAATTTTAATGTATCGAAATTGGTCTACATGTATTCATTTTTATTTTTCTTTAGCCAAGACTTGAAAGAAACCCTCTCCTGAGACTTTGAATCTCCAGTAGAACACTTTTTTTGTATGAATGTTTCTTGACAAATCATTATAAAACGTCATCCTAGATTGCTAATACAACAAAATTTGTTATTATTTATATTTTTCCTTTCGCGTGAAGAGAATGGTTCGGTCAAACATATGCACAGTGCTATTGCACAATGTAGCTTTTGTATTCGTGAAGTCATCACTAAATTTCCTCCTACCAAGGTTTCATTCTGGCAATTACCATCCTCCATGTCTTGACGAATTTCATCTGTTAACCAAACACAAATATTTCTTCAAATATCAATTCATTTCAGACCGATCATAATCAAATAAAAAGTGATTATCTATCAAAGTCCAACCCCTCGTCCATGTCACAATAGCCAGAAACAGATATGTAGAGGACTGCTGTACAGGGCGAACTACGGAGGGGGAACTTGTTTCCTGGGCCAGTACGGTAACTATGGAGGCCTGCCCACAACCCTGACATGTGAAGCTTGAAGGGCCAGTCACCACCAAGTAGATAAATGAGATTGCAAAAACCATAGGAAGCATGCAAAAAATCACCCCACTCTTGGGTCAAGAGAACGTCCCCTCAGAAGGAGAACCGCGGACAATGAGAGGTCAAAGGTAGGCGACACTTGGAAAGAGATCGAAAAATTGGCCCAAAACAGTAGAGATGGTGGAAGTTTCTATGGACCTAAGCTCCACGGGAGTGAAAGGAAATCATGCATAAGGATCCATCGCCAAATTCTACAATACAGCTAGTCGTGCTGATAGGTAATTTTGTTCTTTTCGGGCCTCTAGGTTATACTAGTAATAGTTATCACTAAAGCTGCCCCCGCTTTCTTATATTTCTGCTCATTGAAACAATAATATTGAACGTTATTGTTCTAGTCGGATACTAAAAAAAAAACAATTGTCTTGATATGAACTCTTTTTTATATAAGAATATATTTTGACGTGACATCTTGGCCTCGCTACGAAAAGTGTTGTCCAGAGCACATCCACAATGTGCTGAACGCGATCCAGATCCAGAAACCAAACACTTGTACTTGATAGCCTAATAAATTCTAAATAAAGCGAAAATGCCATAAGCTATATTGTAAGAATAATACAAGAATATTTTCAGCCTAAAATCGGCAGAAAAATAAGAATATTCAGTCTGGGCCGGAAAAATAACATCCTTAGAAAAGAAAAAGTGTACGAGCAAACGCATCTCGAAAGCACAACAGAAGTAAAATGTAAACATAAGAATCGCGTTACAGTCGCCATATATGCAAATTAGAGTCAAGCTTTTTGTCCTCAATGAAAACGCCGCAAAACATTTACATTTGGATCTCTGCCGTATGATTACTCTGTGAAAATAAGCCATCCAAATAAACGAGATGCCAAAGGAATATTTCAAACTTTATTCCTCCAGAGCTAACATTTGAGAGAACCTAAAACATATCTTGCAATATCAAGAGAAAAAAATTGGCAAAAAAAACAGAGGTGTCAAACTCTGCAAATTACAAGCGGATAACAGCGGAAGCCACACAGAAATATGACCTCTAACGGCTTTACTCTGACGAAATGTCTCCCTGAAAACACAGGATTAGTGCTTAGCGAAATATTCAAAGATCCTCCGATCGTACCATACAAAAGAGGCAAAACTTCCCAAGCGGCTACTACACGTGAATGGGAGTCGCGCAGGCCTATCACCTTATTGTTATCCTTGGGTAATTCTGACGATCGGAAGGTACTGTACTGATTTATTGCCCCCGCAGGGTTTTTGGCCCCAGAGGGCCAAAAACCCGAGGAGGCACCTTAGGACTCCCCGCGTAATAGAGAGAGAAGAAGAGAGAATGTAGGTATTTCCGGTATATAGCCGCAAAAAATCTCGATTTGATCGCTTGCACGCCCGCAAGGGATCGACGTTTTTCCCGCAAACGCTCATGGGAGGCCAGCAAAGGGACACGGGCGCGAGGACTTGCGGGATCGGCGTCTTTGCCACGAGCTTTGTCCTTGGTTTAGATCTCGAGTTAAAGCGTCCCTGAAAAGCGTTTGTATTTGCCGGCCTCCATTACTATTTCAGCGCGATCAGATGAGTTCGCTTCGAAATGGCCGAGATTATGACCTCGAAAACAAATTGAAAACGCTTTCAGAGATCCTGAAGATGGATTTTGGGGGGAACACAGCTCAGAGAGTCCTGAAGTAATTCGAGGCCAGTGTGGTTCATTTGCGACTAAATAGCTAAATCAGTATAGTACCTTCCGATCGTCAGAATTACCCAAGGATAACAATAAGGTGACAGGCCTGCGCGACTCCTATTCACGTGTAGTAGCCGCTTAGGAAGTTTTGCCCTTTTGTATGGTACGATCGGAGGATCTTTGAATATTTCGCTAAGCACTAATCCTGTGTTTTCAAGGAGACATTTCGTCAGAGTAAAGCCGTTAGAGGTCATATTTCTGTGTTGCTTCCGCTGTTATCCGCTTGTAATTTGCAGAGTTTGACACCTCTGTCTTTTTGCCAGTTTTTTTCTCTTGATATCGCAAGATATGTTTTAGGTTCTCTCAAATGTTAGCTCTGGAGGAATAAAGTTTGAAATATTCCTTTGGCATCTCGTTTATTTGGATGGCTTATTTTCACCGAGTAATCTTACGGCAGGGATCCAAATGTAAATGTCTTGCGGCGTTTTCATTGAGGACAAAAAGCTTGACTCTAATTTGCATATATGGCGACTGTAACGCGATACTTTTGTTTACATTTCACTTCTGTTGTGCTTTCGAGATACGTTTGCTCGTACAAGGATGTTATTTTTCCGGCCCAGACTGAATATTCTTATTTTTCTGCCGATTTTAGGCTGAAAATATTCTTGTATTATTCTTACATTATAGCTTATGGCATTTTCGTTTTATTTAGAATTTATTATGCTATCAAGTACAAGTGTTTGGTTTCTGGATCTGGATCGCGTTCAGCACATTGTGCATGTGCTCTGGACACCACTTTTCGTAGCGAGGCTAAGATGTCACGTCAAAATATATTCTTATATAAAAAAGAGTTCATATCAAGACAATTGTTTTTTTTGGTATCTGACTAGAACAATAACGTTCAATATTATTGTTTCAATGAGCAGAAATAAAAGAAAGCGGGGGCAGCTTTAGTGATAACTATTACTAGTCTATTTAGTCGCAAATGAACCACACTGGCCTCGAATTTCGATCTAGTATACTTCAGGACTCTCTGAGCTGTTTTTCCCTCAAAATCCATCTTCAGGATCTCTGAAAGCGTTTTCAATTTGTTTTAGATCATAATCTCGGCCATTTCGAAGCGAACTTCTTTGATCGCGCTGAAATAGTAATGGAGGCCGGCAAATACAAACGCTTTTCAGGGACGCTTGAACTCGAGATCTAAACCAAGGACAAAGCTCGTGGCAAAGACGTCGATCCCGCAAGTCCTCGCGCCCGTGTCCCTTTGCTGGCCTCCCATGAGCGTTTGCAGGAAAAACGTCGATACCTTGCGGGCGTGCAAGCGATCAAATCGCGAGATTTTTTGCGGCTATATACGGAAAAACCTACATTCTCTCTTCTTCTCTCTCTATTTAACGCGGGGAGTCTCTAAAGGTACCTCCTCGGTTTTGGCCTCTGGGGCCAACAACCCTGCGGGGGCAAAAATACAACTGAAGTCAATTATGGAGCGAGAGCGCAGTGCCTTAAACACAAAAACTGATTGCCATTGATACTTCGCAGGTTATTGTCTAAAAGCAAAAGACAAAGTATATTCATACATGTTGATTCCAGTCTGAAGAGATTCAGATTCCTTAGAAGATAATCATGGAGCGTCAAAAATTGCAGGTTTAATTTTGGAAGAGCTAACGTGTCTGTTGAAGGAACAAAAGAAACTATATATAAAATAAGACGCGTTTAATATGAAAACAACAACAACAACTATGAAAAATAATTAAAAAATACTGAAATTCTCTCAAAGTACCTTCTGATGAATAATATTCTGTTGGAACAATATTTTCATCCCACAAAAATCTGGAAAACAAATAACAAAAGGGTTGAAGTGACTAGATTGCGTTGTAAAGTTTCCTTAATACTAATAATAATACTAGTATTATTTTTAATTCTAACAAGATATATACAAAAGAAAAGTTATATTGGGAAGTATTAATTGAGAATAGCACAAGTGTTACATTTTAAACGTTAAAAAACATATTGGAAATTGTCAATAACCTGTTCTGTAGGATACAGTGGCATTTCATTTATTGCGTCAATCTGTGAAAGTCGACGTTCATGTCTAGAAAACCTGTAACGATTGAAGAAAAACTGCATTTAAGACTGCTCAAAAAAAAGAAAGAATAAATAAAGAGTGTAACAAGGCCCTTGAAGAAACAGCGGGATATTGAGAAGGATTTTTAACATAAGTAGAAGTCTTTAAGTTGTATCTTATGACATTTTTATCACAGTTAGCGATATGTTGTGTTGAAATGCTACGATAATTTGGTCGAAGCTTAATGTTCCCTATTAAGTTTTCTCCTACATTATAAATTTTGATTGTGGGGTCATTGTATTTCATAAAAAAAATTGAGCCACTACGCGCCCTCTCATTGGTCAATAGGAGTGTTCAGATGAGAGTATGAAAACACGGTCGTGACGTTTCAGATTTGCGCGCTGTATTTTTAAGAATTATTTTATAAAAGCAATAGAGCACTTCTTCTGTGTTTACAGATCCTCATCTTAACACTCGGAGGTTTAAGAGAATTCTCGAAAGCTATGCAAACCCTACGTCTCGGGTTTGCATACATGTAACTGTCTCGAATTCTCCCAACCCTCCTCATGTTTCGATGAGGCTATGTAAACACGGAAATAGTGCTCTATTGCTTACGTATTGTATTGTTATTGTTTTCTATTGTATTGAATAGTATTACTTTTGTTGTGTATTGTCATTATAATGTATTGTATTGTGTTGTAGTGTTATTGCAATGCATTGCATTCCGTTGTATTGCATTGGATCTTTACTTGTTGTCAAGGGTTTACAACTTTTACAGCGCGCCTTCTTTTGTACACAAAACCGTGCCATACGTATACAATCCTCACGCATTCAATTGGCAAGTTAATCATTGTTATCTTACCAACATTTCCAAGAGAAATTCACGGTTACTCTCCACACCAGCCTCATCTGGGGAGGGCAAAAGCTTCAAATATGCTGCCACTTCGTGAAGAGTTTTATTCCTGTCCAGAAAAAATACAATCCAAACCATGTTGAGTAGGTCACGCAAACCTATTTTAAAGGGCATTGTCACGAGGATTTTGCTGTTTTAGGTCAATTCTGTGCTAAAATCATTACTTTAAGGCTTTAATCATACACAAAAAGCTTCTGTAAAGCTACGACGAAGATATCAATAGACCTTTTTCGCTTGTACATTTTGTTTTCCCAATACAGATCATGTGATGATACTCCGGAGATTTGATCCTTTGTCTCGTTCATTAAAAACAGTACATGCAGACATATTCATGCTTGAATGTACCCTTTTTAATGAACAAAACAAAAGATCAAATCTCCTGAGTATCATCACATGATCTGTATTGGGAAAACAAATGTACAAGCGAAAAAGGTCTATTGAATATTATCAGAGAGGGCTAACCATAATAAATTTCTTAAGGATTTTTGAAACTCGTGGCATCAAACTTGAAAAAATTGGCTAATTTTTTCAAGTTTCAATCCATTTCCATCCATGCCATCCGTAGCGACAGGCGACAGGAAACAGTTTCAGTACCTTCAAATAGTCTTCCATAACAAAAACTAGATCATTAGTTTTGGAATTCAATTGATGCGAAGGCACCTTGCAGCTTTTTATAAAGTTGCCAAATAGCGTGACAATGCCCTTTTAAGTTTTACATCAACTGGGACTAGTACCAAGAGGGTACAGGTCCTTCAAATACGCCATTTAGGCCCAGTTCACGTTACGCCAAAGGAATTTGAAAATGCAATTTTATTTCTACAGTCAAGTCTACCGTTCACACTAATCCGTCACAAAACGTAGCTTTTCCAAAAACGTTTCTTCATACCGAAGGAATTAGAGAATGCTAGCTTTGCGTTTTTGTGAGGACGGAATATATTTTGAAAATGGAGCTTTTCGAAAAAGATGACGTCACGATAATACGATTTTTTTTTTTGCCCGAGCTTTTTTGAAACGCAAATCCAAAACGACCGATGATAATTTCATTTCATGCGTTTCAGGAGTGAAAACACCGCTTTCAAATTTTTCCGCCGTAGTGCGGGCGAGGCCCTCTTAGTGAGTTCATGGTTTTATAATTTTGTGGTTCACCTAAACCGTATATTGGAGAACTCCGACACATACAGGAGTAGGACAACCAGTTTTGTGAGTTACAAGTTATTTATTCAAGATGAAATAACAACAACACAATATTGAATTTATGGAGACCTCGGAAAAAATCCGAGTCCCAGATGGGATTTGAACCCACGACCCTCCGTGATCTAGTCGGATGCTCTAACCACTGAGCTACTGGAGACTATGGTGAGCAAGGGTCAATTTGTGGGTCTCGACTGGAACCGCATCGCGCGGTTACACAGCCAAGTGATGACTGGCACACATAAACTCACCAATATTAGAATATTGATATATCGAACGTGGCCTATCAACATGTTTTTCACATCTTCGTTTTTCTACCGTCATAGTTACAGTTTGACTTAATCAACGTAAATGCAAGAGTAAAGTTCCTCCATTTCTTGGATCAACGTCTGCAATTTTGTTTCTTTACCTCGACCGCCGCGAGTGCCAAACATCAGCATTGAGATTAATGAACAAGACTTACGACAGAGATCCAAAATGTTGCAGCAGAGCCTCCCTTGTGTCGATGCTGGCTATGTTACTCATAGCAAAGTCATGAAGCTCCGGAAAATACTTGAACACTGCTCGCTGTTAATGAAAACACAGTAAACAAATCATCATTCACATAATTATTTCCGGCGATAGCCACATTCCTATGCCATGATCAATGAAAATACAGTGGTGCAATCTTGGTAAGACATTTGTTACAATGTGAAATATACACAAAATAATTCATATTTGTACTGCGGTTGTAGATGAATGTGAAGAGTGATCATCGCAGTAAATTGATCACTCTTCACATTCATCTACAACCGCAGTACAAATATGAATTCTTTCATATATATTTCACATCACTTCACTGCACGGGAAAATATGAACTCAATAAATTGACCTCGCTCCCAATGTGTGGCTTCATAGCTCAGTTGGTAGAGCATCGCACCGGTATTTCGCGGAGGTCACGGGTTCGAATCCCGTTGAAGCCCTGATTTTTTCAGGCTTCTTCTTTCCAAATGCTTAAATTGGAAAATTTACTGCGATGATCATTCTTCACATTCATTTGTTACACTGTTGCTGAACATGCTCGGAAATATGACTTCACATCTACCTGAATGCCCCTACGACTAAATTAAAGTCTTTAGAGCAGTGCTTATCGAGTCCAGCTCAAGAAAATACATGTATACTGTTCCACAAAACGTAAGATTATTTTGCTATCCATCGGAATTGAGACAGGACTCTACAAAAGTGCTGAGAAACCAGTTGTAACGAAGACAGTCTGGCATTTTAAACGTGAAGTAATCATATTAACGTCAGGGATTATTCATGTTTTTGATGAGGTACATGTACAATTAAGTCGATGAAACCTTTACAGGATGTCTAAATTAACAAGAAACTTCAGAAGTATAGTTCATTACAAATCGGCTACCAGTGTCAGTGTTCGTGTAGCAAAACAGCGCGTGAAAAAAAAAAAAAAAAAAAGCGTGGCGCCATTTTTTTATTTTTTCGCGCTCTGTTTTCTTTGCTGCGCCCAAACTAACTAAACGCCCGCTAGAGGCTGGTGTTTGTGCTTTAAGGAATATTAAGCTATTTAGATTGTGTAAGTATAAATCTACCAGCGTTCTATCTTATTGGTTACCGGCAACAGACTATGGATTCCTTTGTAGAAAGGCAGTGGCTTAGCAGTGTAAGGTTTTTAACAAAATGGCTGCCGCTTCTCTGCGTTATCAAAGTGTCAGTAAAGAAGATTGAGATAATTTACTAGTTACTTGAACGACTAGAAGATTAGTCGCTTTTGATTTCTACGCATGATGCTTAACAAGGGAGCGGCCCTCGTCAACTACCGCGCGATATCAATCTCGAGCTTATAATCTAACTGTTAATTAAAAATCAACCTCCTGCACTTGTTTCAGTGAAGCTCTTTAACGACTTTGCAGCGACCTTTTTTCAATTTACATGCTCAAGCAAGGTACCTGCAGAGATGCCATTTTGTTGTAATGAATGTCAACCATCTGATGATCAGTCAGCGCCATTCCTGTGAACAATCAGCAGCATATGATATTAAATTAAAATGAAATTACTATATTTATAAATACACTGCACAAAGATTTATTAAACAGCCAGTTCCTTCAAGATGGCTATTCTACTACCACCTTGCCTTGAATGTCTCGGCAAGTTTGTGTTTTTCTGGAACTTATTTACGCGGGGTGTACTCCCAGAAAAGTTGGGTGGGGGTGTGCGGGCCTGCTTCCCAATGCCCTTGCCCTATTTATGATCAAAAATTTGCGATATTCCCTACCCTAATTACCGTAAACATAATTTGTGAAGGGCTTTTGTTGATTTTCTTTTCGATAATGATGAAAAGTGGCTTCTTCTTAAGAACACACCCACACTAAGGCTAGAGTACAAAAACCATACCCTATTTATTACCAAAATCAAATAAAATCGATACCTTTTTATGACCAAAACGGCTGAAAAACCATACCCTTTGGGCCGGACATAACTATGTAGCTCATATAAGAACCCCCACCCTCCCCCCTCCCCCCTCCCCCACTCAGGGCTTAATTTAAGTATTTAAAAATATTTAACTAAGGTTAGAAAAGCGACATTCCCAAATAAAAAAAAACAACAACAACATGATAGTTACCTGTCACATCATTTATTTCAAAACCGGTGTAGAATTTCAACATATCCAGCAACTGTGAAAGAGAATGACCAAATTTTAGAAAGTTAGAGCGATTGATGCATTTGACAGTGCAAGTAAATTTAACATGTTTGTCCACTTACTTGTTTAAACAACCTTCCTTCAGATTCTCTTTTTACCAACGCTGAAAGATGACACTTAACCTATGAGATAAACGCAGACGCTTGCCAAACATAACCTTCAATATACATGAAGTATGATTATGATTTTCAAGGTTCATGCAACAGCGAAACCAGTTTTTATTAATTTCACTATAAGCATGCTGCATTTACGTGTTTTTGTGATGCTCCCACATACTACATGAATAGTAGATAACAAGATAGATTGCAAGATTATCCTTTATGACTGGTACACAATACTACCAATGGACATCTTATAATAATAAGGAATTAACTACATGAAAGCTTCAATCTAAGACATAATTAGTTGGGACACTTGAGCCGAACTTTGATCTTAACTTACGAATAATGCCTGCTCCCTCTCCCCTCTCAATGTTGCCTTACAATTATTTTTTTTTCTTGCCTGAGCAACCAAGTATTTATACCGTTCCGACTTTTGTCAACATCGAGGGGGTAAAGAGAGAACACTGTCCCAACAATTAAGTCTTAGATTGTACAAATCCGTACATGCCTAATTTCTTCCAGGACCCCAAAAATATCCATCCGGCACTTTCTCGACTGTTATCAATGAAATCTGTTTTTACTTGTTCAGACCCAATGACGTAGACAATCTAAGACATAATTAGTTGGGACACCGAACTTCGACTTTAACTTACGAATAATGCCTGCTCCCTCTCCCTCTCAATGTTGCCTTAGAATTATTTTTTTTCTCACCTGAGCAACCGAGTATTTATACCGTTCCGACTTTTGTCAAAATTGAGGGGGAAATAGCGAACGCTGTCTCAACAATTATGTCTTAGATTGTAGCTTCCCAAGACTAGAGCCTATTTAGAAACAAGTGTCCAGGCATTGAACCCTGTTCCTGACTTGTGCATCCACAGATGGTTTATAGAATGAAAAGTGAAAAGTGTACAGGATTATGATACTGGTTTATTAGAAGCACTTACTACAAGATGGTGATCATCAACCAATGTATTAAAGAATCTTCTTGTTGGTAACAATGCCTATCATAACAAACAAGTCCAAATGAGTTATGCAAGACTGATATAAAAGAAAATACGTTTCTGCCAGCCCTTAAAGACCCGGTATTGTCCATTGAGCATTGCACGCTGCGATCTCTTGGCGGCCATTTTTGTGATGT
This sequence comes from Platygyra sinensis, assembly GCA_019787425.1. Lineage (NCBI taxonomy): Eukaryota > Metazoa > Cnidaria > Anthozoa > Scleractinia > Merulinidae > Platygyra > Platygyra sinensis. The sequence goes on along the minus strand of JAHPZR010012253.1, from coordinate 1,610 downwards.
TGAAAATTCTGAGGCTTTTGTTTGCGGCCAGAATAGAACTCTTTAATAACAATGGACGCCTCGCTCCCGTGAAAACCAAAAGAACAACAGAGGCGCACAAAGCATAATGGCCAATACTGGGCCTTTAATAGACCCTTCTCCAAAATAGCGGCCGAAAATTCAAACAAGTCAAATAAAAAACATATACATGTACCAGCACTAGAAAGCGCACCTTTGCTTTAGTAACCCTGCAAAGTTTCGGCATTTCAGATGTAATATCGGCTGAGAAAATGTAAGTTGAAAATTGAAAAATTTACAGACGTTTGTATGACTGAGGGTATGCATTACACCCACACCCAGTCATACAAACGTCTGTAAATTTTTCAATTTTTAACTTACACTTTCTAGCTGATACTACACCTGAAATGCTAAAACTTTGCAGAGTTACTGTTAATTAGTAAAGGTGCTCTTTCTAGTGCTGGTATACGTTTTTAATTTCAGCTAATTTTAATTTATTTGAATTTTTGGCCGCCATTTTGGAGAAGGGTCTATTCCGACATAGCTCAGTTTACACTACACAGACTAGCCGCATCCTAAACAATTTTTCATGTTCGTCAAAGTTTGGCACATTTTAACTTAGTAAGTTTACTGTTCAAAAACTGCTATTGAAAAAGAAAAAGTGCCATTAACAAGCTGTATAGTTGTTCAGAGAGCGCGCGCGCTTAAATTAGCAGGTTATGAATTTAAAAAAAACTGAGGATGATACAGATTCTGATAGTGAGAAATTTAGCTTCCAAGTTGACAAGTCTGTCAAGAGGTTTTGGTCCACAGTACTACTAGGGAGTTTTAGCGATGAAAATGGCGATGGTGGGGACGAAGGCTTGCAAAAAAAGTATTTATATTTTACCTCTGAATGTCGCAGCTGTTTAAATCTGTTCAGTAGGTCTGTCGGTCTAAAAACTTGCTCAGGCTAAACATGCACCGACAGCGTTTAATTCGAAAAGAAGAAACTAAAAATTAACCATTGCGGTTCCGCTTCTCCAAAATACATAGAACTTGGTCATTTCACTTGTTAATTTGTAGAAGACGGCAAAGAAATGTATCAAGATTCAAAACGCATGTGCAAAGCTATTGTTCTAATCATTAAACCTTTTGTTTGGTGACGCTCTCGTCGCCATTGTGGTTTGCTAAAACTCCCTACTACCACTAAATGGACTTACAAATGATATTAAAAAATGTACATCGTTTGCTTATTAGCTAATGCTAGCATTGTTTGCCAGCTCGCTCACTTGGTACTACTTGATTTTGTTGTTCACGAATTTCTATCTGACAGCATAATCAGTCAATACCTCTAGGTCAATCAAAAGTTCCAAGAACCTCTCACAGTAGTGAACTTTATCCATGTCTACAGAACCTGATGAAGTTGGTAAAACTGATGTTACTTACTACATAAGGTTAAAGGTTAAAACGTATTGATACATTTCAAACTTTCCATTAATTTCTCAGAATTGTTACTACTGATACAAATATCTATTATTGTTTTACAGTGAGCGAGCTTGTACATGAAGACTGCGTGACACGTTACATCAAGTGTGTGACTGTGAGTTTGTGTACATTGTACCACAATATAT